>JAQIYI010000165.1:0-26729 GCA_034700265.1 Polyzonium germanicum
AACGATTTAAAAATAATAAGTAACATTACCAAAAATAGCAATTTAAAAATGTTTTAATTTTTAAAATAGGCCTACTGCATTTAAATTAAAATATGTTTTATAGTTTCAAATGCGTTTAAAAATTAAAAATGCTTTTAAAAATAAAAAAATACCTTATAAAAATTAAAAATGCTTTTGAAAATTAGAACGGCTCTTAATAATTAGAAATGCTTTTATAAGTTAGAAATGGTTTTTAAAATTCATAAATGTAATGTATCCAACAAAAATTACATCCGGTATAAAAAAAAATGCTAGTAGAAACTTAAATACACCTTGTGCATGCCGATGGGATCAATTGATTTTGAAAATATTCGAGCGAGCAAAGAGTATTTATTGCATAGGCCGTATACAGTGTAGTGCACGTACGCAGGAACACATAATTTCGCGATGAAAAGTAGGCTTATTTTAATTTACAAATATGGTTCAGAAATTTTTTTTCCTGTTCAGCTATTCAAGTATTCAATTGGCACAATAATGACTTTTATTCAGCTGCTCGATGCTTCGCATGCACGATGAAGACTTGGAGTAGGTATACTGTTTTAATAAGTTCATTACGCACTCCGTAGCTAGCTTATACTGCACTACCGGTAGCGGGTAGCTGTTCTGCCATGTACGTGTAGACTGCATAAAATATTTTGCTAACTTGCCAAGAATAAACTATAATAATGATTGCGGTACATTTATTATGGTTTTATTAGAATGAGTAGGCGTCCATGTATGATGATTATGAAACAGGAAGGTTTAAATGATAGAAGCGTGCGATTGTCTAATTAACGTAACTTTTATTTCTTCCTAAAATTTTTAATTGACGGTTTAAAAAAGAAACAAACCAGAAAGTTGACACTTAAATTAAAAACCTATATATGAAATAGTGATTTTTTAATTTTGTTTTAATAAAAATATTGCATAAGCTGCATATTATAATAAATATGCACATTTTTTTTTTGAAAATGATTTTTTTACAATTGAATGGGCATTAAATTAAAAAAAATTGTTTTGAGCAAGTTATAAATGATATATAGGTGATTTTGCGTGAAAAATGTAAGGAAAAGTTAAATAGGTAGGTTAATAAAAAAAACTTTCATTGAAGCACATGAGTCATCGACTTCACAGATGCAAAATAATGGAAACCATTATTATATTTGTGTGAAGAGGGAGAGATACGAGCAGCGGAAGATTACTCTTTTTTTCCGCTTTCCGTCTCTCGCTTCTGTGTATCCATTCGCCGCCGCCAAGCAGAAAATAGTCTCGCAAAAACAAATGTTGCTTTTTGTTTGTTTTAAAAACAGAACTAATTAAAATGAAAAAAAAGCAACAAATGAAGACAAAATGAAATAATTCATTGATATAAATAATTTTATTTACGCAAAATTGAAAATATTTCAAATTTTGTATTTGGCGCGCCTTGATACAGAACAAGAACGCCACCCCCCCCCCCCCTTTTGCCTGTAGAGGCTGTGAAGAGGCTGCGATGACGAGTTGACGACAAATGTTGTAAACGACGGTCGACGACGACGAGTTCGCGCGTCTCGCGACTTTTGCCGGCGCTTCAAAAACAAAAATCTCTGTTCGCACTCGTTTCGCATCGTATTTTCAGGGTGTCTTTAGTTTCGTTTATTCGTCGAGATTCGCCAACAATTGTTCGATCGACCGACGAGCGCGCAAAACTCTATCGAAGGTCCGGTCACGCCTGTAAGTTATAATGTTGTTCTATTGTTTGAAAATGTTAGGCCTAATTGGCTCTAGTTGTTCAGTTGTTGCTGGTTGCGTGGCTCTCGGGCAGAGAGCTTGTTGGACGCCCTCTGTATGTTGTATTATTTTTCCCTCAGGCCCCTCTCTTCGCCCTGCTCTATGTTTTGTGTGGGCGGTGACGATCATGGCGAACCTTGTACAACGCTTTGCTTACTGCCTGGTTCAAGAGCAAGTGCTTGACTGCAAAAACTTGTTTGTGACGTCAGTTTGATGTCATTTTGGCATGAGGCCGGAAAGTGCACCGGCTGATAATTGGGCGTGGGCCTACTTTTATTTGTCATTTATTTTTGTCTGCTCTTTAGAGTCCTTTGACCCAACTTAATGGCATAGCTATTTCCATAGGCGTATTCGTGTCCATGGACATAATCAACCTAATGACTCAACCTGACAACCTCCATAACCGCATAAGTCCTAATTACCCACGCCGTCATTAAGGGGCTGCCATATTATCCTGCATGTGCTTTCTGCCAACTTGGAATTTGCGAGTCGTAAGTTCGTATCCCTTGTGTGTCCGTGGACTCCGTGCATGTTTATATCCATTATTACGGTAAGCCAATAATAATACTATTGGGCCTATTGTGACCGCGTAACTTGTATTGTTGTCCTGCTGAGCGAAGGACTTAACCCGTTTCTACGTTCGTTCGATGGTATTTGGTTGAGGTCGGATAGTTGCATGGTTGGCGGTGGGCACAAAAGAGTGCGGGCAACTTGCTTTCTGCTCTCCAATAAAAACAAACAAAAAATGATTAGCAATGAACGGTTAATACATAGGCCCCCTACTGTAATAATTAAGAATCAGGGCTCGGTGTAAGGATTAAAAACAACATTAAGCGTCTGAAATTGTGAATAGATGGGAATCAGCTTTCTACACATTAAAAAAGCCACTGGCTTTTTTTTTACTACCGGTACCGGTTCATGTATGCCTAGGCGTAATATTGTCTTTGGCAGATGTGGCACGTAGGCTACTGTGGATGAGATGTACGCAAATGTGAGGACTGAGGAAGGACCTACTGGTCCCACTGAGATTCCAATTTATGTGGTCTAAAACTCTAAATTTGTCTTTTGAATGAAACTGCTCATTTATGACTAATCTCGTGTTGTTCTTTCAGCCTTATAAAAGTGGACTCTACGTACGCCCAATCGTTGACCGTCCATCCGTCGTCATGTTGAAGTTCATCCGTGGAAAGGGTCATCAGCCCAGTGCTGAAAGGCTAAAGCTACAGAAGGATCTTTTCGCTTTCAATAAGGTGATTTCCTTTATATTCTCATCTGTATGCAACGTCTAGGCCGACTTCGTCTAGTCATACTCTTGAAACATGTGCATTTAGCGGAAGAGTAAGTATATTTGAAAGCAGTAAAATTCAGGGTTAATTCATTCCCCGTGGGTCACGAAGTTCCAAAAATTCGGGATAACCTTTAAAAACAACAGAAAAGCATGTTTTCCATTCAATTTATTGAGTCAGTGTACCTCGCAATAGAGCACTTTGAACGACAGGAAAATCACACGTTGTAAATCAAAGTTGTTAACCACTTCATAGCCCTCCCCATACACTCAAAATGGTTTTAAGGCAACTTCCAGTTTCGTCCATAGACATAACATATCACTTCCGGTTTGACAAAAACACTTCGTAGACCCACCCACCATCTCATATCAACGTGAAAATCGCATTTCCTGATGTTTCCCATTGAAATAACACTATATTGGTGTAGAGTTGTAGAATTTGACCTTGGGTGACCTCTTGTTCACGTCAAAGGTCAATTTAAAAAAAAACTCCTCAAGATAAAGGTACAAGGGTTACATTAGCGAAAACTAAGTGAATCCATGAGGGCATGTCTGAATAAAGTGGCTCTCAATATATCCAAAATCATGCAAAATGGCGACTTCAAACGGCACTGTAACACAAGGCAAGCGATTTAAAAAAAAAATTGGTTGAATTTGGTTAGTTATAACATATAATTGATATTCGCCCACATTTTTTCTTAATTGGCTGCCAACGTGGTAACCCTACTTAATGCTTTCAGAAATACTTACTCGGAAATTAACCTAACCTGTTGTCCTGTTTAACCGTAGGCCTGGTTGTGTCTTATTTTGTTTCAAGTTTTTTTCAATTTTAACAAAATGAGAAAATTAATCGGGTGTAGAATTCATTTATTAGGCGTCGCGTGCTGCGAAAAATGACGTAAAGATGTCAAAATAATGCGCACGTGATCACACTTAAAACTTTTCGTAGGCCTACCGTAATCGAAAGTTCAGGCGCCGCGTCTGGCGATGATTTAAATTATTGATCGACTTAACAACCGGAATTGAACTCGTTGGTAGAATTTCATTTCTGACACCCTAGTTTATCAGACAAAGGCAAATGGACTTGGGTGTGCACTGTGCACACGCGGAGATGCCACTGCCGGCTCGGGGTCAGAATTGATCTTGATCTGTGACGATGTCCTTATGTTAATCATAATGATAAACCTTCTCTACCCGTCTAGGGCAATTTTACAATTTATTTCTATTTTTAGGCCGATCTTGTTTTTTTAAACAGGTTGTGCAACTTCTGCTAGAATGCTGAATGCATGTTCCCCTCGAAAGTCTATTAATTTAAATAATTTTTTTTTCATTCAATGATGTCATTCAATGTCGGCGCGGTGTCGGCAAAGCTCATGTTATTCAGTGGCTGTAGTCCTACGTGTGTGTATTTTTTGTCGGAAGTCGACAAGGAATCTTGAACCCAAACGCGATGTCTAGTCACCAAGGAAGTGCCTCATTTGTGCGGAAGTTATAAAAATTCCTGAAAATAAGCCATAAACGTCTTAATCTTAATTGATAACTCGATTCGTTTGTTTGCCGTTCTTGGCGCCTTCTGACCTTAATGCCGTTCTCGAGAATGCGTTGACTTAGACTTACGAAGCACACAATCGTGTTTACTTAGTTATGGCGCTAAGATACGCCAGAACGAATCTTAGCTTGGCTGGTTTTATTTTAGTAGGCTATTTCAGTGCAAGCTAAGATTAACAGTTGGTTGTTTTGCGCCACATTTTTTTGCGCCAGGTTCTAGTTTTACCATTTACTGTGTTTTGGCGGTTCTTCGCTCAACAAATTCAGATGTTAGCTTTTACTGTCAACTGAGTCATAGCAGCTTAAGGCGGCTGTTTGTAACGCTAACTTAAAATCCTCTCAGCTGTGTCAGCTTAAGCTTAGGCCATAGTCAATAAGTTTATGCTAATGCAAATTCATTGAAATGTGAGCTTTAGCGTGCAAAATTGCGTTCTGCAATTTCCTACTACATGTAAAGCAAAACGCCTACATGTAACTATGTGAATTCTGGGTGCATGTGCAATTTCTCGTGCAACTTTATTTTGTGTTTAGTTTGTTTATTTTGGAAACATAATTTGATATTTGTTTCTAGGGCGCAGAGATAAAGTTCGTGATACACAGACGCACGTAGGCTATATGTATTTTTTCAAGCGTTAATTTTCTAAAAGTTCACTCACCGACGAAAAACAAAAAAATAACAACCAAAAGAATTCGCATAGGCCTAATCATATGGGGAAAAAATGCAGGGTGTCTCATAATTATCTGCTTAACTTTCCCTCCTCCCCCCTCCCAAATCATAAATCCATTACTAGCCTAATAAACAAATGGTCAGATGACAGAGAGATGGCTATGCGGTTTTTCACTTGACATGAAGCTATTTAGAAAGGATTCCTGGGCGCATTGAGGCGTGCATTTAGCAATTTAGTAATTTGGTAACTGGCTGCTCAAGGGTTAAGTCTACTTGAATGCGCTAGCCTAATGAAATAATGATTTACTAGTCACGTTTGGGCTAAGGATATTGGAGTTAAAAGATGACATCTGGTAGGCCGTTCCCTCAGGCAGATGTGACTGAGGCTCAAATGAGCACTTGTTCGTCTAATAATGCTATGCCTAGCCATATTTGCACGATTTCTCTAGGCCTACGCGAGGACATGGCTACATTAACATAAAGTGAAAGAGGAAGTCTGTGGAAGTATTGTTATGCAGCTATGCCACTTAAGCTTATTTGTGTTTTAATGGTAAATTATCTCCATATTTGCCTGCTTGCTATTTTGATAATAATGGCGTGTTTTTTTTTTTTCCTTTTTTTCTCTCTTCCATATCTGGCTTCTGTTGTCGCTTAGACAACGCAACATGGATTTCCACATCGGCCGAGTGCCCTGGCCTGGGATCCAGAGCTGAAGATAATGGCCATCGGAACGCGAACGGGAACCATCAAAATGTATCCTTTATTTTTAGACTCATTTTAGATAGCGTATTAACCGCGATTATTCGAATAGGGCTTACCGCCCTATTGTTTTTATCTTCACATCCTGGTCCCTCGAGTCATAATCGTGCTACTATCGTAAGGTCTTGTAGACAGTAGACCTATAATACAGTGTGGTGCTGAACAAATGTTACTTTCTCTGTTGTCTATAGGATGACTAGAGTCACTAGACCTATAAAGGTTCTTTATTATTATTATGATTTTTTTTGACTTGTTGTTGTGTTGTTGTTGCTATTCTCAAGACAATTTGGCTGCACTTAGCAAGGAAGTAATTATCTTCGTACCACTTAATGATCTGCTTGTCGTGATACGCAATATGTCGCAAGATTAGTGATGCATGCGAACGCGGGTGTCACGATAATTATCGTAAATTAAGCTTGTTATGATATTTTCAATGGGAAAAGTAATTTACCAGTTTTTAAGTTTGAAAGAAGTTACCGCTAAAATAGCCTTCGTGGGCGTAGTTAGTCTTATAAAGATTTTTTTTTAATTTCATCCCTGCATCTGCCAAGTAAATTTAGGCATATTAGAATTTTTTAGTGGAGAGGGAATGGTGTGAAACTGGGGATAGACCATGTGGTATGCGGGAGTTTCGAACCCACAGGTACTGAGGAGGAATGCATTAAGCGTTCGTCACTTAGTCACCCTACCGCCTAAGCATTCAAAATTAAATTCCAATTGCTTTAGATAATGGTGCGAATATTCATTGTAACATTGTTTATGGAAATGGTATAACCTATTAAACCTTTGACAAACGCATTTATTCAGATATGGACGCCCCGGAGTCGAGTTCTACGGTCATCACGAAAATGATTGTTCCGTCACTCAGCTATTTGGCCTTCCAAACCAAGTAGGCCTAATTTGAATAGTTTAAGATGAATTTGAAACTTGTCCATAATAATTTTTTTTGTAAACTGCATGGTTTTCGACTTAACATTTTTTTCAGGGAAGATTCATAAGCCTTTGCGACGATAATTCGTTGCACCTGTGGGAGATCAACGAAAAGGACGAGGTGTCCGTCCTCGAAGAAATCAAATCGTGTTCTCTAGAAGGAAGGTGCGTTCATAGAGGACCTATATGTACCGGTAGCTAAAGGTTAAACAGGAGGATGGAATTTGTCGTTTAATCCGTTTTATTTGCATCAGGTTGAAGAAAATCTCCACGTGTTTCTTGTCCTCGAATGCGGAATGTCTGCTAATCGGTACCGAAGGTGGCAACATCTACTTGTTAGACGTAAAGTCGTTCAAGATGACCGACACGATTATCTATCAGGACGTGGTCATGCAAAAGTCGGTGACATTTTTTTATTTTTTATTGGGGAAATGTATTCGAAATTTTCTTAACGCCTTGAATTTAATTATAAAATTGTTTGATCATTTGTTCATTCCGGTTATAGTGTGCCGGACGATTATCGCGTGAATCCGGGTGCCGTCGAGGCCATCGCTGAACATCCAATTCACCCGAACAAGATCTTGATTGGCTACAATCGAGGCCTCCTCGTCCTCTGGGACAATGAAGCGCTGAACGCGGACCACACTTACGTCGGCACTCAGGTAAGAACTTTTAAAGTTTATTCCAGTCAGCTTCTAAAAGTTAGCTAGGTAACTAGGTTAAGGCGTGTATGCAGTATACCTACTTGAATTATTTTATCCCATTTGCCCACTGAAATAATTTATAATTTGAAAAAAATTCCTTTAATAATAAATTATTACTTAATAAATTTGTGAATGCCTTTTTTGGGGGTCAGCAATTGGAGTCCGTCTGCTGGCATCGCAATGGAGAAAGTTTCATGAGTTCTCATAACGACGGGAGTTACATCATCTGGAATCTGGACGATCCATCCAAGCCCAAGGAAGCTCCAAAGACCCCATACGGTCCGTTTCCATGCAAGGCCATCAACAAGCTTCTATGGCGCTCGGCAAAAGGGTACTTATCGTTACTTTATGGTTTCTTTTGAACATGATCATGATTTTGATTGTTTGATTTATTATTCGTGTTTGTTGCAGCGACGATTTCATCATTTTTGGCGGAGGAATGCCGCGAGCCAGTTACGGTGATCGACATACGGTCACTGTGTTTCAGGGTGACACTAAACAAGTTGTTTTCGATTTCACGTCTCGAGTCGTTGATTTCTTCACCATTTCCGATGCCGACGAAGAAGACGGTTAGTTGAGGTTTATTTTTGAGTAAAACGTCCTTGTAGGTCAGGGAGGGGGACATATGTAATTACTAATTATGTACCCTTCAATAGCTCAATGTCTTAAATGTTAGTAATTAAACAACATAAACTATCAAATTTTCAATTTTAAGCCCAATTTGTATTTTTAAATTTTATTCTTAAATCATTGAATCGTTTTAAGTGTTTATTCAGCAAATTTACTTACTTTATGTGTTTTTCAAGAGTTGGACGATCCTCATTCGCTCGTCGTTCTTGCCGAAGAGGAAATGGTCGTGCTCGATCTCCACGATGAGAATTGGGCTCCTTATCGAGCGCCCTACTTGGCTTCTTTGCATTCTTCCGCCATCACTTGTGCTCAACACTTCAGAAGCATACCCGAGGCCCTTTGGTCGAAGGTCGTGGCTGCTGGTGAGCTCCAAGGAAAGGAACCTTGTTCTACTCGGGTAAGTTTTGCTTTCTTCTTAGTTTTTCTAATTTTTGTTTACTTATATCAAAATATTAAGACATCGATAAGCTCTTAAGTTCATTCACCGCTACTGTTTTCCGTCAAGAAATGGCCAATCACTGGAGGTGTCGTGAAGGACGAAGAACGCGCGTCGCGAGATCTTTTGTTAACAGGCCACGAGGATGGAGCGGTGCGGTTCTGGGACGCCAGTGGTATCTCGATGCGACCTCTGTACAAACTCTCGACTTCCGGGCTCTTCGCTGGTGATGACCTGAACGAGCAGAGCCCTGCCGACGATTCAGTCGAGGAATGGCCGCCATTCAGGAAAGTTGGCTGCTTCGATCCGTTCAGCGACGATCCTAGGCTAGCCATACGCAAGATCGCGCTTTGTACATTCAGCGAAACGCTCGTCGTCGCTGGCACGGCTGGCCAGGTACTAATCATGAGCCTCTCCGGCGTAGAAACGGAAACAGAAGTTGAGGTAAGTCACTCATTACGTTATATCGAAATGTAACTGGACATATTAATTAAATTACTACATAAAGTAAACTAGAATCGTGTAATGCGACTAATGCCCTAGCGAGTGTAGCACGTGGCAAGGGAGTTAACACTAGTTCACTTTGTTGAGACACTTAACTGATCAGTCTTGTTTATCTACGAATGGTAATCCTGCGTTTCAATTAATCTCAGAATATTTCTATTTATTCCACAGTCGAGCGTCACTAATATTGTGAGCGACCGCGACGGCTTCGTATGGAAGGGTCATGAACGATTGGTCCTCAAGAAAGGCGTCATCAAGTACGCACCTGGATTCCGCACTGACGTAGTCTTGCAATTTCATCCACCTGCCGCCGTCACTGCTCTCGCTCTGCACACCGACTGGGGACTGTTAGTAAATACTTTTATTTGATGATCGTTTTTCAAATATATATATTTTTTCTACATTGCATGTATGTTAATTGACAATTGCACATTTTCTTCTGCAGAGTGGCTGCCGGAACAGCTCATGGTTTTTCATTTTTCGATTATATTCAAAACAAAACCGTCGCTTCAAAGTGCACTCTTAATCCGAATGGTACGTAGTCCATCGTTGCCAAGGATTGTTGTTAAACTAACTAAGGCGAACAATTTTCTTAATTGTTTCTCTTCAAGACTTAACGGGAGCTGGAGGAGATGCGGCGATGGCGCGGAGAAAATCCTTCAAGAAGTCGTTGCGTGAGTCGTTCCGACGTCTGCGACGCGGGCGTTCCAGACGTGGCGAGAAGTCGCCGACCAGAGAGGTCGTTGGCGGAGGCAGCAAAACCAACGAGGTAGGAAGCGCGCCAGGGTCTCCTGTCGCTGAAGCCAACAAATCTGTCGGAGAAGGATCTCCCACGTTGGCTGCCAACGCCGATACGAAACCCGTCGAACGACAGATAGAAGCTCGGTCATCCGAGGACGCTTTGGCATCCATGGTTAGATGTCTCTGCTTTGCAAAGACTTTCATCGTTAGTGGTGAGCCTGATTCACTTTGAAGAGAAACAACAGCTCGATTTTTAGGTTGTTGCTAGCTTTGGTTCTTTACTCAGCGCCTTTTATTGTCTCTTCAGTCGCTAATAGTTCGGCTACTTTATGGGCGGGCACAAACAGCGGCTCCATTTACGTGTTCATCATAGCATTGCCAGCTGCCGAAAAGAGAAACGAAACTGCGGTCGTCGCCCGACTTGGTAAGTTCGAATAATGCAGATGCTTATTTCGATTCAAGAAAAATAACTAACCATAGTTAAACTGACATCATGAGAGTTGTTGCTCGCCTTTTTTCGTTTGCATATTTTAAAAGTAGGGTTTAGTTTTAAAATTTAAATTATTTGCTCCTCTAGTTTTATATTTATAATTTGTATTCAAAAATTAAGAATTAAGGTTCTAAATTTGCTTTTTTCTAGCCCTAGTTTAAATTAAATATTATTTTCTCACATTATCATTTTTAATTTAGTTCTAAAAAATGTTATAGCAATAAAAAGACGATACGGCCATTTCCTGTTTAAAAAAAGATTATATTTATGAGCGACCTTTTGCCTAATGTTCTTGAATTGTTTGTTTTTTAGGCAAAGAGATCCAATTGAAACACCGAGCACCAGTGGTTGCCATCTCGGTCGTCGACTCCACAAGCCGTCCGCTTTCCGATGGCGCCGAGACGCATAACAATCGTAACAACAACCAGAAAGAGAGTGGCCACGGACACGGGCATCATGGTGGTCATCGTGTGGTGATCTGCTCTGAGGAGCAGTTCAAGGTGTTTACGTTGCCGAGCTTGAAGCCATACAGGAAGTTCAAACTGACGGCGCACGAAGGCGCCCGCGTGCGCAAGATTGGCTTTCTGGAGTATCAGAGCCGCAACGATCCAAGCTATTCCGAATTCTGTATCACGTGCCTCACGAATCTAGGTGACCTGGGAGTCTACAGTATACCCGATATGCACCGACAGCTTGGGACGCACTGCATCAAGCGCGAGGACATAAAGTGAGAAACGAATTGTCACTTGAGACTTGAATCACGAATTGAGACTTGTATTGTCAACTAATATTTTTCTCTTCCTCTTCAGTGGCATTTCCAGCCTTGTTTACACGTGCAAAGGCGAGGGATTCTATCTTCATTCGTCAAGCGAATTTCAACGGTTCTCCCTGTCCGCGAGCAACGTTTCACGTTCAAAGTGTTCGTTGGAGTTACCCGATGGATCCAGATCGAACTACATCGAGAACACCGAGATCGAAGTGCCAAGGATCAACGTCACCCTCGCGAACGACACCATTCCTTCCATTGATGAAATTGGGTGAGGAGGAAGACCGTTTATTTTTATTTATTTATTTATTTATTTGTTCTTCCTTCATTAGAATGTCGTTCGTAGTGTAAATAGCTATGCTCGTTGCTTTCGTTGTTAATCTTCCGATGTCTCCCAACCTCATTTCCCCTCTGTGCTTTCTTTGTTGTTATGAATAATGCATTTTGATGACTAGAAATGGGAAGGATGACGAAGAGAGCGGACTGGAGGCGAACGCTTCGTCCGGAGATATCACGGTGGACAGTGTCAAAGACCACATGTCGTGAGTTTGGAATTATATTAAAAAAAAATGCTTTCCCCCCCTTCCCTCTCACGTATAACTTTTTTGTTTCTTTCTACTTAGTTATGGTACGCGTTTATAACATAAACTCCAAAAGAATTGGCACGTAATCCTATTTTTAGAGGCGCTTAGAAGCCTTACATGCATGTTATTGTAGCTCACAATGTCAGCTGTTTGTCTCGTGTTCGTTGTAATTATTGTGGTTTCAACATAAGCCCTTGACGTGTTAATTAATCGAGCTTAACTGTATTCAACTGAATAACTACTTAATCATTCGTCAAGATGATTTAAATAACTTAAAATCAGCCAAAGTTCAACGCAATTAGTTTGCCTTTTAAGATTCGCATTCTGAAAGTCCTATCATGCAACCTAATGTAACCTTGTCTTTGAGCAGTTAACAAAAAACATTTCGTCTGACCTCATGATAAAAATTGCATAGTACCATTCAAACTTTAGAACCCAGTTTTAAACAACTTAACTTAAACTCGTCCTTCCTTCCATAAACGTAAAGATGGCATCATGACAATGACTGAGGAGTTAAAATATTTGCCCGTTGGTTCCTTATTTCTAAATACATGTAAAATACGCCTGAGGAAAAAGTTCTTCGTAGTTTACAAACTAAAATTGTGTGGTTGATTTGTATTTCTTGTGCCTTAAGGTCGTCAATGGAGGAGCACATTCGGATCACAGAACACACGGAACAAAAAGTGGAAGTCAAGCGAGAGGAAACAATCATGACCATCGAAACAACCATCATCGCGTCAGAGGTGTCCGTTGCAGAAGGTAACTACTTATTTTTTAATTATATTATTTAATATTTAGCATTTATATTTAGGCCAAGTTTTTTTGTAGCATTTCTAGTTAGGCCAAGTTTTTTTTTAGCATTTCTACAATGTATTTAGCATACTTTAGTTTCATACATTTGTTTATATTGCAGATTAAAAGACGATAACGGTCGACAGAGCTCCGTTGGATACGATCGATGGGCTTTAAGTCGCCGCCTTTAATGCCAATGCCGTCGCAGTTGTTTTAAAGACAGGCAAATATTTCCGTCGAAAAATCCGGCTGGGTAAAATTGCGCTTTAGGCTTTACGTTCACTTGGTGCACATCGAACCTAAGCTCAACTTGTATAAAAACAAAACGAAACGATAAAGTACGACCACGTGCTCGTGGTTTTTTTAAGCTGCGGGGGTGCGGTGGCCGGATCAACGTAATCATAATATTTTATTTACTTCTGTGAGTGGGTATTAACTTCAATTCTGGGTGTGAGGTTTTGTGTCCTTTTATATTTGAATTTGTGTTTTACAGCTGATCTTTCTGCGACAACTTTTAATGAGGACACTTTCACAAATATTGAAAATATTTTTTCTATTTTTGTGGAACGTCCATTAATTTCAAGGGCAGCGATAAACTCCATTGTGTAAAAAAATATATTTTCTGAAATTCAAAGTTGAGGTTGTTGAAGGAGCCACTCAAAAGTGAAGGAGACCATTTAAAGCTGGCGTAACGCTTTAACGTATTAGGTATTATGGTAGCCCAGCAGAGCATTGTAATTCGTTTTCTGCGATTTTACACCCATGTCTTTTTTCTCTCTAAATTCGGTTACGACTGACTTTTGCAGCTTTTGTGAAGGTATTTGAAAAAGAAATATCTCATGATTCGATTGCTCTCATCGGCAGCCATAAAACGTAAAACATGACGTTGAGAATTCAGTTTAAAACTAGGTTCACACTCGTGGAACGCTGAAGATACGTATTTTCATACTAAAAATTTAAATTTATGAAAATAAATTGTTAAAATCATTACTTACAGTATTTTCCGTCGCGAATATTATCAAATAAATATGGCCCATCTTATGTAGAACTGAAATATTACTGGTAAGTGGTAATATTATCGATTATATAAGTAAAATTGCACCTAATCGGAAAAAAATGAAAAAAAGTCATGGCTTTTACGTTTTTCTAAAACTTGACATACTTTACGTCATGTTTCTGGTCTACCATAAGCGTTGCTCAGCGTTACGCCACCTAGAAGACAGCGTGTACATATCTTGTAATCGCTGCAGCCATTGTTACATCGAGAGTAGAATTGGACTTTAGTAGTAGGGCGAGGGGGAAGATATTTTCATCGTAACACCTAATTCTCACTAGAAATAACTACAAGCGTAGTTGCGCTATATTATGGAAATGAATTTCCTGTTCAACTTTTAAAAATCTAATTTCAGCCAATTTGGAAAATATTATCTTCCTGAGCCACCATACTCCAGTTTATTTTTCTAGTGGGAATAACTGGTTGATTATGGTTTGATGATTCGTTATTTAATTAATTTTTGTTCTTGCTTTGTTTTTTTTGTTCTTTTTTCCATGGTTGTTTGGTGTATTTGTTTCATGCAATGTCCGTTGGTTACTGAGGAACAATCCGAGAGAACCCTTCGTTTTGCGGATGGCGGAGTTTGATCTTGGCGACGGTAATGCGCAAACGTTCACACAGTAAACCAAAAGTACGGTGTTAAGATTCCGCGCGTACTTTTGGGTCTGCTGTGTGAACGCATAATATTATGGAGAAATTCGTTCCAACTGTATACGGTGCATAGAAAACACATTATGGTAACAGGAGGTTGAACCGTTGAGCAAAGATTTTACAGATTCCAAACAACATTTAGGAGAATGAGTGACGTCACTGTTGATTCGTTATAGGGTAAGCTTAACTAATATAACTAGTTTGAAACTTGTTATACAAAACTGTTATTTCTGATTCAATCTGTTAAGTACCGCTTACATTCGGAGAATTCTATTATTACAAAATAATTATTTTAAAAGGGAAGAAAGGTTTTATTCGGTTCGACTCCCTGATTATAACTTGACGTATTTGGGTAATTTTACATTATATCCTGTTTTATTTGTACGCATTTACCCTGATTCGCTTTTCGTCAAAATAAAACTTTTATATGCTTTTAATTAAATTAGAAATTCTGTATTTGCTTTTATTTTTTTTAATGAAATTCATATACTCAGTAATATGAGTAGGCCAAATCTATTATTTTTGGCTTCTAAGGTACAACAAGTTTTCGAAGTTAAATGATCTCATTTTATTTTTGCATTTTTGTTTTTGGGGTACACTATATTTTCATTGCGGTTTGGTTCACATCAGCAAAATCCAAAAAAAAAGGTGCGAAAATACTTTTTAATTCGACAACACGGAGGTAGAATTTAAATTTAATATTTATTTCTAAGCACTAATAAATATATTGTAGCGACTTAAGTATTAACATCTATATAAACTGTTGATTTATATTCCATAAGCAATTCAATTTGTGCACAAAAATTTTCAAAATATAAGACACGAACGTCACTCATCAAAATATACATTTGTTTTTTCGTTAAATCTTGCAACAGAAAATACGGTGAATAAGATTTCAAAACCTGAAATACCACGGAAAGGAGGCAACCGCCGTTTCACAAACAAAATTTTCTCTGGAATCTCACTGGAATTTCTTCGTTGCTTCATCGTACGAAGGCGGCGCCTGGCCCTACAAGAACGGGTAATTAAAAAAGTTTTATTTTATAGTTAAGTCGCCCAACACGATTTTTAAACCAGCATTAACCTGTTTAGTAGATTCAGGTACATTTGGTAACCAAATTTGTAATTATGATTTATAAATAATATGGTAATCAATTAATCATGCTTTAGATTATCGAGACATAATTAAACATGCTTTATATAATGAATTAATCAATTAATCTATTAATATGAATAGGCTTATAGAACTTACGTATACAGGCGGAGAAACATAAGTATAATGCGGATTGTTAGGATCGTAATAAGCGCTCTGAGCGGCTTCCTGCGCCTTGGCGTCTAAAATAAAGATTAGAAGAAATTCATCAGCCGCAAACCGCGCACATGCAAGAAATGAATAAATTAGTTAGGCAAATTAATTATTATTATTATTGACTTAAAATTGTTTTAAACATTCCGTCTTTATGCTAATAACAAAATCTCGTACCTTCTCCGGTCTTGAATCCCGGTGGTGGAGGTGCGGCAGCTCCAGGTCCCATCGCGTATCCGTTTTGTCCGGTATTCAGACCAGGATACGGTGGAGGCGTATCGGTCATGAACACTGAACCAGCTGGCGGCAAAAATAGGAAGAAACGAAATGATCGTTGACGATTCCCAAACAATCTTTTGAAATGCGTTTAACTGGATGGGAATCTTTCTCACCTGGCGGTGCTGACGCAAACATTGTCGGTGGATTGAAACCGTAGTAGACGCCAGCTTCTGGGGAATAGGCCGGAGGCGGTGCTTGATAGTAAGGCCCAGTGGGCGGAGTGTACGGTGGCGGCTCTTGCGGCATGATGCGAGAAGCTTATTTGTTTGAAAATTTTGTTTTAATACCCAGACTTAAACAGGTATTGCAGTCGAATAAAAATTGAAATAACGAAACCAATGTTACCATTTAGCCCCTTTTTCGTGATAATAATCATAGCGCACCTGTTTGGGTAACTTGAAGCATTGATTGACCGAACTCAATGGCTCCGCCATTTTTGAAGTGCAGCTTGAATTTGGCTGTTCCCTCGAAATTTCCTGTTTGAAAATGGTACCATAATTTATAAGAAATATAGTTATTAATCTCTTAAATTTATTTAGCCAACTTATAATGTGGCTACATGGCCAGACGTAACATGAACAATTGAACATAAGCCATAAATCTTTAATCTCACCGCCAGGTTGTGCTTTAATATTCCCTTTGATGTAGTTCGCTCCAAAGACAGGCTGTTCGAGTTCTACGTTGCGAATTGACATGAACGGGAAACTGAACGACTGCAACAGGTCCTTGTGGTCTTTGTTTGTGAAGATCATCTGCGAAATTGCGAATTCCAACATGGTACGTTAGAAGGATTTTATAAATCCTCTAGGTCTATTTGTGTTGTAAGATTTAAATGTATCCTAGGCAGCTAGGCTATATACAACCGGTGCACGGCACTTGTTTTTGCGATAGGTCAACTTTCTTAATTGCGGGGAAATAACTTTAATTGTTCGATAGTTGTGAATAAAATTCCGGTAGAAAGTATCACAAAAAAAACACCCGTCTTATCGACGTCAATGAATGCTTCGGTATGTGATTTATAAACTTTATACTAACCCGATGGGTGGTTAGATACAGTCTGCCCTTTTTGTTCCCCTTGAAATAGGGGTGCTGTCCGTCCAGGTCAATCTCTACGTTGTCGCAATACAGCAGGATACTGAAAGGGCAATCATTTTGCAATTAGAATAGGCTACTATGGGGCACACTCGTTTATTGAAAATCATGAGTGTTTCGCTAAGAATGACGTCATTCTGACGTCGCGAAATGTCAAAGCAGGCAGGCCAATTATTGCGCAATAGTTATCAGTTATGACAAGCACCGCCTTGCAGAGGCCCAGTTCGTTGATTTCTATTCGCGCAGTTATAGGCCTACTCACAATTCTCCCGCGTAGATCAGGACACCGTTGTTGGCGTGCGCCGTATTCAGCGCCATTATTGCGGCCAAAAATGTTGGCGAAAATCGAAAAGAACTCAGAAATGTCGCTTTGAAATCACGAGACGATGATTAATTAAATATTATTAAAATGGCGGATGATGACGTCATCCTTATCTTCTTCTTCTTCTTCTTCTTCTTCAGTTCTACTGCTGGAGACTTCCGGTGGCTGAGTGGACACAGCGTTCCGCATTCCTCAGTCTGCTCACTCATGGTTGTTTTGAGCGTGGTGGGTTCGATCCCGACTATCCATCTTCTTGAGTGTTTGTATTTCATCGGTCGAATTTCCTATCCATTTGTCGAGTAATGTGACATTAGTTAAAATGTCAAATCTCCTTCAAAAATGGAGCACCTTTATTATCGTTCATGGTTGCAGATCACGTGACAGGTTTACAGGTGAAAGAATTATGAGAAAAATGGCGGACTCTCAGGTTGTGCGCGACTTCTGTCTGCCTTTTGCCGGTTTCGCGGTTATTTTGTGCGCGATTTTTAGCCTTATCGCCAATCTGACGTTCGTGATTTACGCGGTCGCATTGACCATAGTCATTTCGTTGCTCTTTACATTCAAGTTCGCGCTTCCTGGCGCGGACAAGTCATTGGTTGATGAGTTCTTCTCAAATGTATCGGCCACTAAAGTAGGCCTAATCGCTCAGCCATTTGTAGTTTCTCATCGAACAACAGCATTGGAGGCACCGGAAAATTCCATTTCTGGGATAAGAGAGGTTATTTATATATATTTATAAATTGGGACCGTGTACGGTGGTGTACCGGCCCGTTCGAATGCGATGTTTGTTTTAGCAGCCGAATCTAGGCATCTAGCCACCATTAGATGTTAGCGGAGTAAAGATTATAATCGGGCAATCTTCTCTTCTATCATGTAATGGCGGCTGTCGTCCAGAAATTCTCTATAAGCTTATATACAAATACGTTGTAGGCCTATATCGAAATGTTTGTTTTTGTTCGTTATACTCTATAGGCTAAGGCGAATGGCTTCCATGCTGTTGAGTTCGATGTCCAATGCACCAAAGATGGTGTGCCGATCCTGTTCCACGACACATCCATTGATAGAACATCGAATGGAGTCGGCCGCGTCGACCAGTTGACGCTTGACGAACTGAGAAAGCTGGACATTTCGGTGAAGCACCTTCAGCAGTAAGTACATATATGATATACTTCGCAGTTAATATAAAGCGAAAGATTATATCCTAGGCCTAAGGTTAATTGCACAATGTACAACCTTACAGTACGGTATAAGCTTTCACCTTGCCGTATATTAACAGCGAAGCATGGTCAATTAATCAATTATGCATGCAACTAAACTCCATAAATATGGCCTACGAGTATAAACCTCCATCTAGGATTCTATAACCTAGACATTAATCGTTACTAACTTAATTAGGCCTAGCATAATATTTACGTTGCGTGTATTTTGTTTGCAGTGAGAAATTTAAAAACGAATCAGTCGCCACGCTTGACGAGGCGGTTGAGCAATGCGAGCAGCTCGGTCTCAAGATGTTCGTTGATGTCAAAGCACCTGATGCCAACGTAATAATATCATTAACATATTATTGGAGCAAATAAACCAACTAGATCTAGACCTAAATCACGTAGGCCTACAATCCCTACATATGTACTATCGATTTTTTAATTCGCGTTTTAGCTCTGCATATTGCTTAATTAAACAGAAATGTAGATTTTTCAGATGTAGAGTTGTAGACCTACTAGGTATTTATTAGGTCTTAATTACCGGTACGTTATTACGAGTTTGTGAGAGTTTTTTAGTCATTGATTTGCTTGTAATTTTCAATATGCCTATGTTTTAGACCTGCAATTCTTCATTTCAGATTTTGTTGCAGCTACTCAAATTGTTCAAAACTAAGAAGCACCTGCTCAGAAAAGTCATGGTCGTTTGTAAATCTCCGCTGTTTCTCTATCAGGTAGACTCGCCTTTACAAATTAAAATTGCACTTTTGTACGAGTAGGTGTACTAGGAGCTAGTTTAATTTTTCATTTCATATAATTTGTTGGTTTTATAGTCTAGGTTACGCTATCGGTATTTTCGAATGCAGTTTATGCACGTTGAATAGAATATGGGCGACTGCTTATTTTTTCTACTATTTCATGTGGCGTCCATCCAGAATTAGGCCTACAGTTAAGCCACGTTCATCGTTTGCCTACGTATTTGCTCAAATTTAGGCCAGCGATTCAATCGATACATAGGCCTAATATGATATAATATAATATATGCAGTTAGTCATCTGATTAAGCCTAATGGATCGCACGTTTATGGGGTGATTTATGTTCGGACGTGTGTTGGCTCATCCACCATGCTCGCCAATATTAAACCGACATTCTCTGTCAGGTCAGGCAGGATACTTGGCTGATGTATGGCAGGAAAATGACTCCAATTTTTATTTGAAAATTCTTATATTAATTTAACATCCCACCCCTGCCAACATTCGCGTTAACAAAGGACCTACTGTAGGCCTAATGATTCACTTTGTCAAGTGATTTACTTTTTTGTCTTAATAATGTCTTGCCAGGATAATAGGATTTGTTTGTGTTTTACCATTAGTTATAGGCTTTTAATGAGGTTTTATTCGTTTTAAAATGTAACGCTCTAAACATGAGTCAATTGCTATGAAAATTTATTGATGACGTGTTTTTTTGTGTGTGTATATGGCGACAGATTCGCAAGGCTGAACCGTCTCTCTTGACGGGCCTTGTGTGGCATCCGAGGATGGTGTCCACCATGACATCGACAGGTCTGCTTGAGCACGCCCATCAAAACTTCGCCGCAAAATGGAAACGATTGCTAGCGAGTGGGGCCGATGTCCTACTTGACTGGACGTACAGCTGGCTTCTCTGGTATCCGTGCGGAGTATCAGCCCTCCTAGCTCACAAGGACGCCATAAGCAAGTGAGTCCCTTTTAGCTCACTTTATTTTGATCTCCATACATGTAGTCGACATCTAGATGATTTGGTCAAAGCCAAACAAAGGTCAAAGAATTATGACGTCAGAGTGCCACTACAGCCATTACGCTTTTGTCACTGGCAAAATCCAGGGAACCACATTTACATCCCGGTAGTGAACTATTAAGCCCCTGGGGTTACATTAATCTTTTGGGTTTATCTTACAGTTAATTTTCAAATTGTCTCGACCGCCATCTACTAAAACAAATTGGAAACAAATCTAGGGATTGATTTCTTGTTTTGTGCGCGTATTTGATTTCAGAGAGTTTCTGCGCGCCTGGAACACTCGTGGTGTTCTCGTGCTGGCCTGGCCAGTGAATGACCCTTTGGAAAAACAGTATTTCGCAAATGTCGCCAAGGTGGGCGGATACCTCACCGATACTTACTTGCCCAAGCCCTAATTTACCGTGCAGCTACTCGTCTACATGTAGACGAGCAAAGGGCAACTAGCTGCCAACACCCACCCATGTGCATTTACTCCGTCAACATTTAAAGGACTGTTCTCGTTCTTTGGTGCGTCGTGTATTCCGGCCTGCGGCCTATATTTGCCCGTTTCGTGCCTTTTTTTTGTGTGTTCACAATGTATTTTTGCTCTAGGCCTATTTAAGGAGCCCAAAGTAAAATTTCATAAATTGATTTATGTCCATGTTCTTTTTATTTAAGCCGCCATATGATTGGACTAGGCCTATGTAGCTAGGACTACAATGGCAGGCTCATACTGCTTGAACCTCTTGGGGAATCCCTAATGAGATTTCCCATCAACGCCCATTTCGTTGGGTGCATATGTATGTAATTGCACATATTGTCGGGCGCGCAGCTCGGCCACAGTTGACAGATTGGCTCGGCCTACCTGTAAAGTTACTTTAGCCCATTAGCCCATTTCACTCTTAGACCATATTGTCTTCATCGCGAATTCGTTCAAACTTTGACTGCATGGTTACATGGGCGTTTGTGAATGTACGCCGTTGCCGGGGAATTTGATGTGTCAAAAGAGTGCGTGGGTTGTAATATGTTAAAATACGATACAGTTTTTTTTGCCTCGTGTTGCCGCCTTGACGGGCCATCTCACTCCCCCACACCCATCAAGGCTAGAACATGGAGGAGAAGTAATAAAGAAAAATCATGATCCAATTAAATTCTAGACGGGGAATGTAATTCGAGTATCTGTCATCCACGCATGAATGGGCCATGCATCCTATATGGTGCATCGTATGTTTGCATCTCTATTTGATGGTCCCAGCTAGACTTCTTGATCCCAGTGGCTAGCAATCTGTTGACTCATACTATGAGGGATTAAGGGGATTGTGCCAAAAGTCTTGGTTATCTATTAACTATCCAACTATCCGTGCAAGACTCATGTAACACTTGATTCCAAGCCGACATCTCATCATTCTTATTCGTTTAGTTTTTATGGAATTAACGATCCATTAGTAGGCCTAATGTGATGAAAAATAATAGTCCTGTTGGGGCCTTACGCGAGCTTTACTCTTGAGGGCTAACTAACCATATTAATTCCTGTTGAATTGGTCATTTTGACCTAAATTCGTATTTGTGACCTAATTTAGGCCTACCTTTTGACCAAAATGACCGAAATGCAGGCATTTTGACCTACCGTAATACATTTGGAAGAAAATGAAGACTATTTACTTTACACTAATTTGTAGGCATATAGGTTTCGGCCAAAATGTGCAAAATTTGGCCCAAAATGAGAGCACATTTAGCCTAGGCCTATTTAAACTCACCAGATTTTACCAAGATAAGAACATTATCACCCAAATAAGGACATTTTGACATAGTGTGGTAAATTTTGGCATTTTTCGCCCAAATGATAGGCATGAGATTGAAGGCCCATCATGCATACACTGTATGAGCTTATTACGCCCAACTTATTAAATTTAAACATTCTGAGTTCTGACCTAGGCTGACCTAGCCTTGGTCTGACTCTAACCTAACGCGCCTAACAAAAGACTCGTGGAAATAATCTTGGACCCCTGCATGCGTCTGCAGGATCTAGTAGTGATCATTAAGAGGGAGATCGAGGGCGGATGCCCGCGCGGATCCAGTTTCCCGTTTGATGAACACAATAATCATAAAAACTGGCGCGTATATGCACTGCCCCGGCCTGCACGCACAAGGGACCTTAGTTTGTTTTCAATTGAGATTCTGAGACAGGCCGGCGCTGCATCTGCACGTTTCACAAAAGGCGCAAGTCAAAAGATCGAGTCTTTGCCGCCACCGCCACCACCTTATCTCGTCAAGACACCGCCGCTAGAAGTCTACAACAGCGTCCCGCCATTGTCAGCCAATACTCAAAACTGAAATCGATCTATATGTAGGTCTGTTCAGCATAGGCCTAGTCATATTACGGATGGCGATGAGGAGGAGTAGGAAGAGGATGAGGTGTTTTTTTCTTCTTTCTCTTCAAGTCTTGTCACCATTCACTCGATTCTAATTTCCAAAAGCTCGATCCCCTGACATTTGAGCTTCAGAGACCAGAGAGTTCCAGGGACGTCGCCTCCATTTTTTTTTTTTGCTTTTTCCCTACAGCTGATTTCTTCAAGATAAATGACTCTGCACTGGTTGAGTGGTCAGAGTGTACTCTGCGTAATTTCATTTCACTTCTTGCTCCACGTTAGAAATTACCATTATTAGCGTTTGAATTCTAATTGTGGCCTGAGTCATGTGGTTCTGGGCTCTGATGACCGTTTTCGCGGTGGCCTCCGACGTCGTAGCGCTCGTAACGGTCTCACCATCTTCGTTTAATGCGACGTCCGACGAATATGCCGCAAGCGTGGCGACAACGATGATGTCGACGACCATCAACAGAGGAGGAACAGGATCGAGAGGGCGACGTAGACCTTTGCGTCCAACACTGTCCATTTCCGAACGGATCGTTCCGATCCAACTGGTCGAAACGTACTCCGAAGATGATCACGTGAGAGTGCCTCGTCGCAAGCAACTGCGTCCGCAAGTGCTTTTCGCCGCCCTCGACAAGGACTTCGATCCGGCTTGGATGTCCGTCGACGCGCCGGCCGTTCTGGTCGAAGACCCGGCCGTCGTGTCCTCCAGCTCGTCCAATGGCCGACACCGCAAGATGATGGCGGAAGCGCGAGTCCAAGTGGATCATCAGCTGTTGTCCCAATTAATCGCGTCGTCCAATCTGACGTCGTCAGCATCATCGTTGAGCAAGACACGCGCCATGCTCGAGGAGTGGCTGGTCAGCAAGGCGTCGTGTCCGGTGCGATACGTGTGGGATGACGTGGGACCGCTCTTCTGGCCGCGTTGGATCAAGCGAGGCGAATGCGTCAACGTCCCCGAACGATCGTGTTCTTGGCCGCTGGGCATGCAGTGCGTGCCCGCCGAGAGCGTCACCATCCATCTTCTCCGCTTTCATTGCAGACCTCGCTCGTCGCGAAAGCAGCAACAGTCGTCGGCGTCCAGATTGCCGGGCTCATCTGGTGGTGGTGGCGGTCGCGTCGTCGCCGCTTCCGTCGACAAATTGCGCCTGAAGATGAAACACATGCGGCAGGTGAACGCTGCCGCTGCGGCTCACCGTCGCCAGCGAAGACGAGCCAACGGCGACGACTCCGGCGACAAGGACGACTTCACGCGACATCACAAGCGATTGCGCTGTCAGTGGCTCAAAGTGCCATATCCGGTAACTGCGGAATGTTTCTGTTCCTGTTGATTTTTGGGCCTTTTTTAAAAATCTTTTCCAAAATACGTTCTTTGGAAGGGCGCCTTATATATTAAATGAATACATCTATCCCTAAGTTAAACAATCAAGCATCAATTGACCAATCAAACCCAAATAGCATTAGGGCCTACGCAAAATAACCTTACAAATTATAGGCACAATGTTTGAATGTTTGTTGGCCGACAATTTCTTCATAGGCCTACTAATAATTGTATTTTTATATTATTTTTGACTAAAGTGTGGTGACTCACGAGGATAATTGAGAATATTTCTGCAAAGTGAAACTCATAAATAGGGCTCCGTATTTTCCTTGCGAGTTGAAAACTTATTTTCAGGAAAGAAACCTTCAAGTGTATTTTTAAATGGACCTACATGGTAAATATCGTCCAGTCAGTCAGTCATCATACTGCAAGTTAGTTGCTGTCACTTTTTAACGCGAGTTAAACTATAGCTTTTCTAATCATTTTAATCAATGTAATCACGTTTGCATTCATGCACCAATCAAAAGTTATACAAGTGTTTGCCGAGAACATTAAATTGCTGGGGTTTTTTTGTCTACTGTCCACTTTGTCCAAGTTAATTGGATTAATATTTTTCGAATCCAATTAATAATTCTTGTTAAATATTTACTATTTGTATGGATTGTATACGCCTATTTTAATTTGTATGGATAGTATACGCCTATTTTAATTTGTATGATTGTTAATAAACAATGTAAAAATTATCTCATTGATTCAAGGTAGAGTATGTCTAAAATTGTTAAATGTATGTATTTCAAGTCACAGTAATTAACAGTAAGGCTGTTTTATCAAAAGCTCCTGACTTGAGGCAAGTCATCTTAATTAACTTGCCTCAGAATTTGAATTGAATTAGTCTAATCTAGTTAGTTAAAAGCACGTAATGTAAAATTATGTACTGCAACTACGTTCTGTAATTGCCCACGTGGCATCATATCGATCACGCTAAAAGGCTTTTATGCCTTTTAGGGGCTTTTAGTAAAAGCCCCTGCATGAATTGGCCTAAATACGTTGTAGGCTATATGAGTAAATCGATCGCGTTTATCACGAAATGTATATGAGTACGCGCAAGAATTGAAAATTCATTTTATTGCACGTGTTTTTTAACGTGCGCATGATGTGATATCAATCATATGACGTAGCCAATACGTAATCAGATGCACACTGACACACATGCCATTTGAATCTGCTGGTAGTCCTCGCCTGTTTGCACAATTATGAATCCTACTTCGAGTTCGATAATCACTTCTACAGTATACTGGGGAATTTTAAAGTCAATTCAGTCCTCAAAGACCATTTGCAAAGAAATTGAAAAAGAAATTGCCAAAGAAATTTGACAAGAAATTGCCAAAGAAATTTGACAAGAAATTGCCAAAGAAAGTAGGCGCAACGCGACGTTGCTGCTAACGCAATGGCGTACTTCTTATTATTGTTTGATGTTTATGAAATGACGTCATTGTCATAGCAACAAAGGCCATTTCCAACCGCTGTCGACGCTTTTTGATCCTCTATATGTCACTCAATTATATATTTGATTGAGACATCTTTGGAGTGTCGATTTAAACTTGTGTGCCAAGCACGACGATGGCTTTGACGACTTACGTTTGTTGAAACGTTTCAATTGAGAATAATGGATGGTGATTTCTCTCGACACACAAGTCGTGATATGGAACTTATTTGTATAATGGAGAGTTTTGAGTGAGATGATGATGATGATGATGATGATGAGATGAGGTTGCATGTAACCCAGCTCTCCCGCTCACCCAAACTCCGTTGAGTAAACAATATATATTTTTGAAGAGATCGAGTGGGACGTTTGGATGCTTTCTTTCGGTTTGTATTTTTTTTTCAGAAAAAAATTGTTTTTTTTTTATTCAAAAACCCTCCGAAAAAACAACAAAAAAGCCATGTTGTTCCTCTAGAGTGCGGCTGCTGCTTTTCTGTGCGCGCCTTCTGCATGCCGTTAAGTCTAGACTCGGCGTCGCTACATTTGTTCTTCGAACGGATCTCTTCGTATTTTACCGTGTGATGTTTTGTGGTAAACTTTTGGTTGGTGGCACGTATTATTTCTTTTTTTCAAGCCTCTTGTTATTCATCCACGGACAGAGTGGACGCCATAGATCGACCTGCATTCGATGACGGACCAACTACTTTAGGTCTCTCTATCCATCTTTCATCATCATCGTCACTTTTTTTAATCCAAACAGTTTGATTCGTCAAAAGATTTTTTTTCTAGACCACGTCATGTACGAGTATAAATGGACCTGGATCCTGGATTCTGAACCTCGTTTCGAATGTCTTCTGGTCCATCAGAGTGTGTGTGTGTGTGTGCTCTTTTTCTCTCTTTCTCTCTCAAGACTTTGGATCATCCTTCCGTAGACACCTGTGAGGAATTCATGTACGAGTTTCAATCTTCCATTTTTTAAAGAATTTCAAGTTGTATTAGTTTTTTTTTTTAGTTTTTATACTAGGCCTATTTCTGTTTTATTCAATTTTATTTCATTTTATTTTATCGTAATATACCGGGTAGGCCTAGACCCGAAGTTTAAAAAATAATGTTTCTTTTTATCTTGTTTTTGTCATTTTTTAATTTTTTAAAATTCTTTTATTTGCTTTTAATTTTAAAAATATTTATAAAATGGAAAGAATGAGAATATATTAAATTTTTAGAAAAATTAAATTTTTTTCTTGAAATGATTTCATTTTTTGTTAGACTGA
>JAQIYI010000166.1:0-26683 GCA_034700265.1 Polyzonium germanicum
TATAAGGCGATTCTCCAGAGTGACTCGAGCCTTGCTCACTCGTGTTAACTTATGGGTGAGCACCGCTCGAGTCACTCTGGAGAATTGCGTTATACCCGCTAGTGATACCAGCCTAATAATCATTTCGCATTCATTGTTTTATATTGTTTATGTATCGGAATTAAATTATCATGTTTAATGAATTTATTTATATTTTTCGAGAAATAATGTGAGAAATGACTTTGAATCTTTAAAAACAATATATTTGCCCATACGCTCCTTGGATGAAGATTCGGTACTAGCGCCATCTATTGAGCCAACCTTAAATCAATGAAGAACCATATCCGCCTTCTTTTTACAATTTACATCCATCCGCCATCTTGAACCGCGATGTTGCGTCGATGCCCAGTGCCAAGTTCAGAAGTGAAAAAATTTGGCCTTGCTAGCATTTAGGCACTAGTTCAACCATGGTAATCGTCACGAAATCTGTACGCCTAAGTTCACATTTAGGCCTAGCTCGATCAGAAGCTTAGGCCCTAGGCTATCGATACAAGATAAGACGATCTTGTTGGATGCTTCAACTGTTCAAAACTTCAAATGCATTCTTTTCTTTCGCAGCTTCAAGGACTGGCCAGCCGGCGACCACTTTGTCAGGACTTTGGAGACCTTGATGAGTTTGCCCGAAGGAACCTTCACGAACATCAGGTGGGCCTCCAAACACCGGCTTGGTTCACTATTTACCTGCACAGTGCTAGCACAATGTATAGGCCCATTGGCTACGCAACAAAGGTCCCCCAGCATCAAGCGCTCGCACCTTAATGACGTCATTGCACGCGCACGTTAAAAGCACGTGTGCTATTTGTGTGGACGTGCGATGGCGTCATTTACGTTGGAATGGCAAAGGACTAAGGACAAACTGGCAGTCTGGGCGCCATTTTGGCGTGTAATGGCAACATTTGCCCATCGTTTACTACGGTGTCTCGCATGGTTCATTTGAGGTTGACTTTGAAAATCAAATAAAACCACGCAAGTAGACCCACCGGGGAAGACGCTAGATTATCGATGTCCCTTAATGCTATTTGTTTAAACCTAGTTATTTAATTTGCAGACAAAGCTACAACCGGGTGATGTTCAAGGTGAACTCCAAGGAGGTCAACGGCTCCGTCGTCGCCAACAAAGCCGGTGAGTGAATGTCGAATCATTTCTTCAGCTTTTGGGGCTGATTTCCACTGTTCTTTTGAGATCAGCCGACGCAACCTTTTGCCAGCTCTCAAAGATCTGGTTGCATGATGCACATTCAGCCTTAGCGGGTCATATACTCACGCCCTCTTCTCTTGTCCACACTACGGCCGCTTGTGCTTATGATTTGATACAAGGGCATGGCAATGGCGTATACACCCACCCGAGCAAGAACTTTTGTCTTGCCTCGCTCGTTGCCATGACCCAAAGTGAGACTTTGTAAGCTCGTCGAGGCAACGTTCTCAAGAATCTCAAGACAGCGGTTCTTGCTTCCTGCTTGGAACATCGCCTCGTGCGACGCCATGCATCGTGTCCACGTTGAGCTGCCGAGTGCAGTATCGTTTTCGTTGCCCAAGCATATAGTCAAGGCCTAATGGCCCCACACTATTCCAATGCAGCAGACATCGTAACCATGCTTATGCCAGCCCTTCCAAAGAACTTGGGCCCCCATCCATTTAGGTTGCTAGAAGCTTTGCATCCGCTTTTGTCTCTTGCCGACTTGCGTCTCCAAGACGATCCTAGTCGAGTATTTAGCTTATATTTTTAGCCTGCATTAGAAGATGAAACCCACGTGATTATCTTTCACTGTGAACGCGTAAAATAAAACCAGCCAACCTAATATCAGTTTAGGCGCGCGTATCTTTGCTCAGCCATTCATCTTATGGGTCCGAGCGAGAACTTAGGCCCATGCGACTCCGTATTCCAAATCTAATTTGCGTAATTCGATCGATTGCTCTTCGTTTTCTCTGTGCATTAGCCCTAATTCGAGGAGTTCTAGGCCTCGCTGACGTCGTTGTTTTGCAAGGCCTATAAACGCTTCTTGGAAGTCTCTTGGGCTCATCAGCTCTTGGAAAGTGAGCTTCCATCAGTTGTTCCAGCTACTGCCCCGATGATCAGAGGTGGGCTGCAGGCCCCCTTAGTCGAGTGGGCGGCAAATATGGTAAATATGTCTCGGAGAAGCTCCATCGTCTGAGCAGGACTCGAGGAAGCCGTAAGACGAGACTTCCTCCAAGTGGGCGGACGAATATTAATAAACGTAATGGCTCTTGGCTTGTGCATTTCCGATCAGAAGTGCCGAAATTCCCCTCCCTGCCCATCTCCATTCGATAGCGAATTATTGAAATGCAATTACTTTGGCTTTGCTTCTCTTCCCCATCTCCGCTCTTCCGTTCGCTCTTGATGCCCTTCTCGGCGTCCTGCTTATCAGCCTGGGTCGTCAAGCTGCTTTCACATGGACGAATTTCTCCTGCGGATTGCCGTTAAGTACGCAATCAAGTGCTTCGCCCTCTCCGACAATTATGCTACACTCAATCAGGTTTTCTTACCAAAAAAATCGTTTCGATCGGCATGAACAGTTTGATCGACGAGGGTCCGGAAAATTAGAGAATACAAATTCGAAAGGTGGAAATATGGTTTGAGGGCTGATGTTTACTAGTAATATAAAATAGCCTAGGCCTGGTTAAGTTGGGATTTGAATATTGATTTCACTACCGGTAGTGCTTTAAATTTCGCTTGAGGTAGGCCTCCAGTTGCATGTATGCATGCATGCATGGAGAGTGGAGACTCGTTGAATCGTGTTGAAATTAAATTGAAATTTCAGAGTAAGTTGGCAGCGACCAACCATTCATTCGCAACAGGGCCTATTCACGTTAATTGCAAAACTTGAAAGTAAAACAAACAAACGCCGATCAATGAAAACGCGAGGCCCAGTTTTAAATGGCTTCGCCAAGGTTCGACAAACGCGACAGGGCCGCAATTTGTTTTTTTCTTTTCTTTTTTGAAATAAGTATTTTGAGCCGACCGAGGAAAAAGCTTTTCAAATCGACCTTTTCATTAGGCCTACAAGTGTTATTCAGTGTTAAAACGAGGCCTAGACTTAATCCAACAGATTGGGACGTCACGTCCAAATGGGCCAACTTCTACCGTTTACATGTAGCAGGACCTAACGGTTTGAAAGGCGCAGGGTCGGCAACCGAAACAATCTTCACGTAAAAATGACGTCGATTATGTTTCACAAAAACCCTTTTTGATTTTGGTTTCTGCCGTGCTTTTAAAATACGCAATTATAGCGATTTCGCTGCTTTTTTAACGATTTTCATTCACATCCTTTGATTTTTGCCCGATATCGATTGCTTGGCCTAACGAGCGAAGCGAACAATAACTTTTTTCGAACATTTAACAATTTCTTTAGGGGTGCTTTTATTGGGGCTCAACTCACCCTGTAGTGCACGGTTTTAGCCTACTGATGATCCGATGTGACGTCATGCTGGGACAATTAGTGGCATTTAATCGCGCTACTAGCCTAGTGGGCCCCGGGCGACGGGGCTTTTGCCTGGTTCGTTGGTGCACTTTGAAGCCTGGTTAATTTGCTTCACCTGAGTACGTTAATACGGCCTAGGGTTACATGTCGACTCCCCTAATGGGAAAATTTCTTTTTCTTGTTCGGTGATCGAATTGTTGCGCTCGACTGAATCCGATCATCTGTTGATCGGTTTCCTCTTTGGACTGGCTCGATCTGCTTAAGCCGCGTTCACGCCATTGCTAAGAGTCGTAAGGGACACTATTTTGCGCCACAAGCTTTTGCATCCGCCCCGTCAACCATCAAATTCGAAAAACAAAAGCAAAAGGGGACCGAAGGGAAGCTGCTTTCCCCACCGAGGGGGAAACCTCCTTCCTGAACTCAACAGAGATTAATTCCACTCTGCCCCTGCCTGCCCTTGTGAGCCCCACCTACAGCCCACTGAGTCCTCGCTCATCCGTTCGCCCCTGCAAATGGAAAGTCGAGGCCAACGCTATTTCCATTTAGAATTGTCGACGCTCTGACGCACGAAAAAGTAAAATAATAAAAAGCCGGCCGGTTTTGAATTTCCAATAGATCGGGTTGATGGCGGAGAGTTCAAATGACACACAAGCGTACCGGAAGGCCCAACGGGGCTTGAGCAAACGAGCTATTTGACCCGGCCGCCAATTTTACACGATGCATGGCAAGCGTTAATTGATTTCTAATTGGAGCTTTTTATTCGCTTTCCATCAGAGGCCTTCAAGGACCAACTGTTGCGATCGACCGGCGTTCGGCTCACTTCCGCCGGCATAGGTGACAAGGTAGGCGGCGGCGACTTTTCTAATTTTATTCAATTAACCTAATTAGTCCTAGCACCTGTTGACCTGTTGTAGCGCAGCAGAACGGCATTGTACGGAAGCCAAAAAGAATTAATCAAAAATACAGGTAGGGTTAACCGGTGTAACCACAGACTTGAGCTTGCCTTAGTCAAGCCTGCGTTCTGCACGCGAGATTAATTTGCGTTGAATTCAATTGTCAATCGCGCACGTGCATTCTCAAGATCGCTTCACGTTCAATCTGGAGAACGGACGCGCTAACGATAATGAAACGCAAGGGAGATTCTCACGTCCACTCGGGCCGCATCACCGGTGGTGATGCGGCCCGAGTGGGCGTCATATAGGTTACCTCCATTCGTCCTCCCTTTTCGCCCGGGTGAAATGCAACGCCGATGAAATGTGAACCTACACGTAGGCCTACTTTGGCGATACATTTTCCTCTTATTATGCAGCCCCGTGTTTTTGTTGCTTAGGCCTAATGCTTTTTTCCGAGAGCTATTTAGGCCCGGGCCTGCTGCTCTCCCGCTGATTTCATTAGGCTTGATGTCTTATTTTGTCGGGTGAATGGCGAAGGGCGTGTTTGTTGAGGCCGCGAGCCCGGTCCTTGAGGAATTGTTCCAGCAGGAGCAGCGGGCGGTCGCAAGCACGAACAAGCCCCGATGATGATCGCGATCACCATCAATGCCGAATTTGCCAATTGATGGCAATTGGCCGTCATCATCAATCGATCATTATCCTGGCTTGGCTTCCATCTTTACAATGTAACAAGTGGAAATTTTGTTTCTCCGTTTGTTTGTCTGTTGCTTTGCTGCTGCCGGCGGATTCCTTTCAGTTGCGAAAGGAACGAATTTGAATTTGAATCTTCGGCGCAGGGATGCGCTTTAAGTGGAGCTAGGCCTAATGGCGGCATCTGGGCAACGTAACGAACGTGGAATTTGGCTTTTCTTGTTGGAATCGAGCAAAAGTCGCTCGCGACATTCATTCAGCTGCCCCTCTTGGGTGGGGCTCGGGAGGGGCGGCGCCCTACCTATGGCGGCAATGTCGCCACAAGTGCAGCCCTGGCTACAGAGCCGCTACTCAAATGCTCCTTCTAATGAACGGTCTCCATGGTTACCCGCGAGTACGATTGAACAAGCGGAAAATGATTAGAAAAGATAGGCCTATTGCTTGTGCTCAAGCCTCGCCTAGTTGCGCCACTCAACACTCATTTAGGCCCAGTTCTCCATCTTGGACATGCTACTGGTGCCATTCACGCATCACTCGCTTTACCTTTTATCTTGTTAGTTTTCTTTTAATTGTTTAGCGGCTTCAAGCCTTTTCGCAGCGACTGGTCCGTCGTCCGATTTCTATGCGATTTAGACGCGCCATATGGCGGCGTCAGGTAAATCTCATTCGAGATTTTCTCTTGAGATCCGATCTCATGGCGCTAGTTGGGGTGCTTAAATTGTGCACAGGTAACGGCTATAGAAATCGCATAGAGGATTCGGTACGTCGCCAGTCGCACGACGCCATGTAAGCGGTCGCGGCGTTTGCCTGTTTGATGTCGTTATATGATTGGTCGAAACCTAATGACGTTAAACGATTCTCTCCCTCGTCGGACATGAGAAAGGTTTTGATTTCATCCGACCGTCTAGAAAATCGTATGCGATGGAGGCGTCGTACGACGGAAAATCGGCGGATTGGGGGGAGAAAATTGTAGGCCCGCCATAGTGATAAGAGTTCAAGTGGCCCCTTGAAATGCTGCAATCACTCAGGACATTTTCGTCTTCACGCGTCTTGTTTGCTATTTCTTAATTCTTTTTCGCTATTTTCGAGGCATTTTGGGGTTTTAATTTTGTGAAACTCTCCTTCCTCAGAGCTATTTACCTTTTCCAAGCTAGTCGGCCGTTAGGTGATGCGGCTGATTAACATTCGCCCTCCTACGAGCGACCAATGTCACCTCCTCGGACCGGCAGGCCTATCCGACCGATTTTTCAATCATTTCGGCGTAAAAGGATTTTCGCGGAATTCAGAGGCTTTATTTTCGAACCCTCGCCGTCGCCCGCCCGCCCGCCATCGTGTTTGCATTACGCGGGGTGGTTGGCGTTGCCAGGCAACATCATTTCCTCGCAGTAAAAGGATTTGCTAGGCGCGGAGCACATCCAGATCCAGGCTGGGCCAGCCAGCCAGCCTGCATAGTTGTAAGCAAATTACGTTTACACTCGAGCGATGAAAGAGTGCGCGTTTGTCTGTGTTTCCTGCATCTATAGTCTGGTTGCTCGGAGATAGGCATCGGGACGCGTAGCCGCCTTCCCCATCGCAATGCTGCCGACCTCACGGACACCTTCCCCCACTTGCGTGGCTAAAAAGCCAGCCGTATCCAGAGTATCTACGTGACCATCCTGTTGGTCACGGGTTTCGCCTCGCCCCAGGGACGTGCAATGCTTTCTCTTTATGTTAATAGGCCTACTGGACTGGCTGACTGTACACACGAACGAATTTCGTTTCGAATTTCCCTAATTGATCACCCACCTACTGTTTTTATATGTTTACTGGTTAAATGTGCTGGTGAAGGGTTCGCATGCTAATTCACCGGAAAATCTCAGCAAAATTCTCACATGCGAGACCAGCTTAAAATAGTAGGCCTAATAATAAAAATAATTGAAATCCTCGCGGACGTAGTCCGTGAAATGAAAGCAACAAATTTCATCAACATTTGCGTTGATTTCTGCGTGTTTTTTTTTAATTTGAAATCTCCTGTTGATTTCAAAGACGATTTTCCCCAGAAACGGGCAAGTTTTCCCCGAGCGGCACCGCTGCTCCGGCATTCCTCCCCCGCGGCTTCGCGCACCTGTTTTCCACTCCGTTTTAACAATGCATCTCTCCGGCAAAGCTTTATTTTCATTTTGAGATTTATTTCTGAAAAAAGAAAATATTTTTCTCTTTTGAAATCTTTCTCCGTCTGTTAGATGCTGCGAGGAATATCTTTCTTTATTGGCTCGCGGATGCGTGTGGGCGGGACATCGATTTCCAGTCCGGACTTTGCAGGTTTTGGTTTTCTTCTTAGCTTGAGCCCTTGTTTACCGAGTACTTTTCAATGCGCTATCTCGAAACCTTTCTTGGCCGCCGCTTCTTGAGGCATTAAAAGCGCGCCTGCTGCGCGTCTTGAAAGGCCCGATGGAGTAATGGTAGGCCTAATGGACGTAGGCCACTCTAGTGCGTGTATACAGTGTTAAGTGTATGCCTCTGCGCGCTTACGCTCTACTTGTTTGTCCACACTTGCGCTCGGAGACTGCCAACTCTTAGGCCTCCGGCGCCATCTTGTTTGTCTTTGCTTAATTGAAGGCCGATTAATTATTCGTGCAGGCCTACTGGACGCCCAAAGGCAGCGTTTCGACTCTGGCTTTTTCACATTGAAAGCCTACCTGTAGCTACAGGCAAAAATAGAGCCAGAGGGGAATGAAAATGTGATGAATTAGTTTTATTAATTCGTGCGAGGCCTTTTTATTTGTAGAAATCGGGAACCAACAGGCTTACGCCCAATTATTCATGTAGGCTCCCAAACTGGGCGATTTTGAAAGAATATTTTGTTTGTGACCATTTTTAGGATTTTTAAACGATATTTCACCCTTATTGCTGCAGTTGCACCCTGTAAATGTAACGGACTAAATAGTAAATGTTGAGATGCTTTACGAGTTAAATAAATGCGGAAACTTGAAGAGGAAGTAAATGCGTGACCGAGGGGGCATTGAGGCCGTCGGAGGCTCTGCTTTAGTCGCTTCGCTCAACAGGCGGCGGCGCAGACGCCGTTGTCGGCTGATCGCTCCAGCGCCCTCGCCGCCATTTGCAACAATTATTCTGCGCTTTGGTTCAGCGCCGTATAATTGTCTGCGGTTTGTGCCGCGCTAACGCAGGCGTTAATTGGGCGCAACTGAGGAGCAAAATAAACGATGAAAGCCGTGACCAGCCCGGAAATTGATTCGCTTCCAGCCGCTTAAAGCTGCTTGCGCACCTTCAGCCGGCTTCTCTCCTTTAGTCGCTTTCAGCAAACGATAACAAATCCTCGACGTCTCCAGGGCAACGGCGAAAACAACAAACTCAGGGAAGGGAAACCTTTTCTATTTCGCCAAGTGCGAACTCGCCCCTTATTTGCAACTACAGGGTGTTCCAGAATGGCTTATTTGATTTCTATAGTTCAGTAGCACCAATTCAAAACCTCAAAATTGGAAAATTCCAATTTTTCAGATAGAAATGCTCAAAAGTCGCCGATTGCACACAGCATTGCTCTATTAATTAGGCGGTTTGGATGAAGCCTATTCATTTTGGGAACACCCTGTATCGCGACAAGTGTCTGACCGCAAAGATTTCGGACGCAGCTGTCGTGCTAGTGCAAATCGTACGACTCGAATAGGCTTTTGGGTGACATTCATTTCACTCGGGCACGCCTGTTGTAGTTATATTTTTAGCGCAGACGTGCTTGGATTAGTTTTAGCGCTTTTTCAACTATTGTCTCCGTCACTAGAAAGCGCCGTCCTCACGGATGGATCTACCTGACCAATTTACGCTTTCTTAGTGGACATTGTGGAGAGCTCCATTTATCTAATGGACCGGACCAACTCCATGGGCCAAAGATCCTTCCGAGTGCACTTTGGGGTCGTTGCTTTCAAGGAAACGGCTCCATGTTGAATGCGACTAATCGCGCGCGATTTCAGTAGATGCGATCTTTACCCCGCGACACTTGTGGCTTCACGTGATCCATATTTCTCAGATTGCCATTCGCTCGTTTTCAATTTCCAATTTGATTTCTTCCCAGGGCTGATTCGCATTGGGCAGTTTATGGCCACGCTGCTCGAGGCTTTGATAGAGAGAGCTCAGTTGTAAGCAAAGGTTGCGTCGGGCGAACCGGCCCTAAAAGTGAGGCAAACGTTGGCACGTGTCATCCGAGCCGGCGCCAATATCGACGGAGCTATTTGACACGAGTCGCAGCCGGACCGCGGAGCCCCGAGGAGATGCCACGGCCCTCCACGAGGCCATGTTGACCGATGACTGATGATGATTGCGGAAACATAAAACGCATGCATCCCCAGGGTCGGTATCGAAATCAACGGTCGACCAGGCTGAAATGGATAGAAAGCCCACTCCCGGTCGGCCCGTCCGTCCGTCTGATCGGACCAGCGGTGCATCAGACAGACGTGGGCGTGCTGCTTTCAACACGCGATGACCAGAATATGCTCCGAAAAGGCAAAGTGAGGTCTTTGGAAAAGCCAAGAATTGCCTTCACAAAACTCGTTCGTTTGACGGGGGCCTATGAACGAGGACTATTTTGGGGCGTGCAAGTGGGTCGTCCTCCCCTCCCTCCCGTGCGAATTAAAACAGGCGCCCGTTGTCTTGTCTTCGGATGGCGTTGCTAGGCCTCCGTCTTTGTTCTCTCCACGTGCAAATAATCAAAACGTGCAAACGAATGAAATGATTGCTGGAAACAAGCCACTCAAATGTTTGCAAAAATAGCACAAAGGGAACCAAGTTGTCGATCGCATTGTGCATTGTCGGCGCTGGGAAGCCCGCTAACCCTGTTTCTATGGCAAACTCGCTCTGCTCAGCCGGTTTATTCCGCTCGGCAAAGTCCTACCGCTGGCCCTTACCATTTCCATTTTCTCTTTGCTTTGCTTTATTTCATTTCTTTCTTTATTTACTTCGTTTATTTTATTTCTTCGTTATTTCTTATGTTGTTTGCTATATTCTCGCCATTAACATGCGCGTAAAAGAACGTGCAAAACATTCTTGAATGCGACCAAGGGGCCATAAGGTTTGGTTTTTGCTTGTCATGTGACGTCACGCGTGGTACATTACATGCTCTAGCCACTACTGTCGCTTATTTATTTTCATTTGATTTGAACTGTTCGTGCATCCTTACAATTTCCTCATTGGCCTCTTTGAGTTACCGTTTTTAGTAGTAAAACAAATATAGACTAGCAGCATAATAGGCCTAGTTGAAAATACGAGCGACGGATTTTCTTTTCTTCTATTCAGATTTTCATTTCCTTTTTTGTGTTCTTTTTATTTTTAATTTCTCGTATTTCTCAGGATTTTTTCACGCTTTTGTGCTATACATGGACAGGGTGGCCCAAAAAAACTTGGACCTACTTTGGCTTCTTACATGCCGTGAGTACCGTAAGAGCTAGAGAAAGGTTATTGGATCCTGGGAAAGGTCCGTTAATTATCTTTGAAACGCCGTATCGGTTGTCTGTTTCAATTAATCTTTACAATTTTAAGAATAGTTTTCGCGAAAGGCCGTTGCTTTCGTCGCCTCGCTCGCTCATCAAAATTAGCCCGCGTCGAATGAATACATTGCGAAATTAATTAACACATTTCGTCTGCTAGTCCTTCAATCGGCAGCACTTCGTGTGCGTCAAGTTCGGGTTACTCTATCCATTGACTTTGACGCGGCGCCTCATCTAAAGTGAAGCGTGCAGGAGGAGGATCGGCCTGAGAGAGATGCCGACTGACTTGGCAGTGCCCCCCACTATTCAGGCGTGTTTAGGGGAAAATCTCAACTAAGTAGAGAACAAAGTAGATTTCTCTCTGGGCGAGAAAGGAAAAATGACAGCCGAAAAAAACACTGAAATACATGTCGAGGGAGGGCGGAGGTGATCCCCCTCCTAAATAAAAAACGCCTTCCTTCATAGTCCCCCCACACCAGCCCGCACTGTGTGTGTGTCTGCTTTTATTACGCACATCGAATTTGCCTTTCAAGTTTTTTTCTTCTTAAAAAAGAGGATTCTCTGGGGGGCTTTAGCGACGTCAAAGATGGATGGAAGTACAAGAGAGCGACAAGGAACGGGGAAGGTCTTGCGCCTCTTATAATACAGAGTTTATCAAATAAATGCCGAGTATTTTTTCTCCTTTGCTCCAGGCTTTTGAAATTGGGGGAATTACTAAAGATTCGCCTCTTTATTCCCACCCACTCTTATTACTTCGGCTGCAGCGTCTTACCTTATTCAGAAATTCCCCTCCATTCCTCATCCTATTTGCCTTCATTAATTAACTCTAGTGGGATTGCACTGCCTCCGCCCCTCGAACCGAGCATCCCTGTTTGTTTGTTTGTTTGTTCAGCCCGGGCTTGATGGAAAAAGTCAGCCCAACTGCAATTCTCGAGTAAAGGGCAACTTTCAATCGACTTAAAGCTTAAGTGGAAAGCAACTGGCTCTCTCAGTGATATCGGTATAAGGACCTACATGTACAATTGTGCATGATGACGGTTTCAGCCTAAACTGTTCTTCGCTTGAAACAGTGAAAATGGAGCTCTTGAAATGTCAATTTTGAATTCATGACTGGCCCTGTGGGCCATTTTCGCTTTCCACTTGCCCCATCGCCAATATATTCAAATGCATTAATTCGGTCGGAAAAATCCTCCTCGAAAAGCTTCTCGAATTGGATTAGCGCGAGGAAAGGAAACCGGAAATGGATCCATCTTTAGTCCGCCTTGAGTGATTGCCGCCTTCTAAGGGGCCACTTTGAGATCCATCTTCAGCTCACAGCTGCGATATCCGCTGAATGCACTTGCGAATGCCAACTTGGCCTGTGAGGAGAGTCCGCTGCCATATGCATTTCCTTGTGGAACCGCGTGAGTAGTTCGCGTGCGACTGTAACGCGAAATTCGTCCATGTGAGGCCAGCTCACATTTTCGAGGAAAATGCCCTTTCTAGTCTAGCTTTCAGCCTAGATGGTTGTTTATTTCCCCTCAGTTTTGCCAATTTTTAAGGGACTAAAAAGAAGCCGCTTCGGTTGCCTATCCGTAAAAGTGGGCTTTTTCACTCATGAAATTCGCTCCCGGCTGCCTTTCCTTTCTTGTCAAATAATGCGACACTCGATATATAGGGCCTCCCCGTTCCTTCCATTCAGTTCCTCTTGTTTCGGCGCTGCTCTCGGCCAAAAGCAGGCCGCGCAGCCACAATGCAATTCCGCTCAATGGTCTCCATTTCAGGAAATTAATGCGTTTCCGCGTTGCCTTCTTACTATCGGTGCTATTTCTTCAGGCAGCTGGTCGCACCCGGGCACGAGCGAGAGAGAGCAGCACGTGCTACGCCCCAGGCACGAGCTTCGTCACACCACGTGCATGCTTCAAGGGGCTACCCGGCACGTGTGCATCGGCCGTATTTCTGGAGTGCTTTCAAATTATTTAAATGCATTTGCCTAATTTCGTGGGCAAAACTGCGTTCTTGTAGCGAGCTCGTTTCACGTAGAGGGCGCTTCGCTCGCATTGCACGTTTCCCCTTCTCTGTCTAAAATTGCTTCCGAGATTTGCAAAATGCCGTTTCGAGATGGGGGTCGGCGCGCTGCCCGGCAACTGGGTTGCTCGGGTGACACTTACTTGTGCTTCACTCATCACTCACCTAGGCCACTGTTGCCAGTGCAGTGAGTAGCAGGCGGCACTGCACCACACGCCGCAACCCACGGTACTCCAGCTGGAGAATCGCGGCTATAAATAATTGCAGGATTAGGCCTACGTGGCTAATTCGCCATTTTCGTCTCGCGCTTCGTTTGCGATTCTGCGCGGGCGGCGCACGTCGATGTGCTTTGGGGCGCGAATGTCAGAATAATGATTATTAAATGAGGAATATTCAATGCCAGTGGCATGTCACTACGCCACGGGCGACGACCTCTCGCTCGCACCGGCAGTCGCATCGCGTGCTACCAGCCTAGCCAGAGGTTGAACGCGCAATCCAGCCTTGACAACCTGCGCTCTTTCCAGCCGTCTTTGGCTCATTCTGCTGGCACATTACAAGATCCGACTCTCGTTTTTCTTTCTATGGCCGTTCGCTTAGGCTCGCTTTTCTGCGGTCACGTGTTTTCCTATTGGCGAGATGAATGCGGTGATCCTTGCCCGATCCAGCCTGAGCCGAACAATCGGCTCCCTAATTGAGTTCCGATATGATCGCCGTCCCACCCCCCGGCGGCCACTTGGTATGCGAGATCAGGAAAGCCACCTGGCTGTCGGTCCACGGCGACCGGGGTATCATTTTCATGGAAACGGCGAACCAGATTGCGCCCTGGTTTCCTTTCAGCAGGTCTCCATAAATTCTGCTTTATTTGCGGGAGATCGCATTTCTCCCCCTTCGAGGGAGGCCGCATGGATGGCCCACGTGTAGTGTTTTGCAACCGGATGTCATCTCGTGCTGCATCCACTCGGCCGCGCCGTTGTTACTCATTCGATATTGATGTGTACGTGCCGTGATGCAAAGTGCGAGCGTCTACTCGAATCTGCGTGCTCGTCATCAGCGCATTGTCACTCGCAATTATGAAGCTCACGCAGGCTTCTCCGCGTCGGTTGCCTTTTATCTCGGCCTGTCGCTCTTCTCCATTAGCGGCTCACTGTGACTCCGGCAGAATAGGCCTTTAGCCGCCTTTTCTCTCTCTGTTCCTCCCTGCGTCAACTCACTTTCTCTTCTTGGCGTCCGTTCGTGTCGGCTACATGTGTTGCTCGACACTTCCATTATCCCGCGGTTGTGGTCGGGGCGTTGCACGTGCTCCTGCCTGTCTGTCTAGTCTGCGTCACGTAGTTGGCGCATGATCCCATCGAGTCAGACTTGACTCGCAGACACGATCGTTCAATTCGCTATGCATTTACGCGCTCCATCTTACGGAGCTCCCGTCGCTCTGTACTTCTGACCACTGGGGTTTGAGGTTCGATTCCTTCCTGCATGCGTTGGGCGTTTGTCTTGTCCCTTGGTTCTGAGTGGTCCTAGGAGTCTGTAATTGGGTCCATGTGACCTGTTCGCCCCGAAATTCTGTCCTTATCATTGTCTTAGGGTGGTTTTCCATGGGCGAATTTCACGCCAACTCCAGGGCTCTTCCGTTAAAACTGTGTCACGTGACCATCGCGAACGCCAGCGAACGAGTTCGCTGGTGTTCGCAGAAAGGTCACCAACTTGAACTTTTGCCTCGTGCCTACTTCCGCCGCAGCTTCTGCAGCCAATCAAACCAGCGGAAGACAGCCGTTATTTTCCCAGGCAATTTTCCGGTAAATAGCAGGAAATGACACGATAGTTGGCTGGAGAATTCGCTGGCCAGATCGTGTCCCATTGGAAATGGTTATTCGCGGCATGACGTCAAAATTCGCGATGTGACGTCAAAATTCGCTGGAGTTGGTCCATGGAAAAGCACCTTTAGACATGGTACACTCAGTGCACGTGCTAGGCAGCACGCCCCGAAAGCGGCTTCCATTAGAAATTTGATGCATTCAAATAGAATTGGAAATTTCCAATTGTTATTGTTAGACGATTGCAAGTTGCCTCGTCGTCGTCGGGCCTATTAGTAAGCATGGAATTGCCGGAGGAGCGTTTTTAACTTGAGCTGAATGCGAAAGGAAAGGAAATGTCTGAAGAAGGGCGCAGGATGGAGGGGCGGCAGCGTTTGTTTTCTCCGCTTTCTCTCGTCTTTTGGCGCGCCCCACGCGCACTCCTCCACTCCAGCGGCTAACATGCCTCTTCATGGAAGTTCACTTAATTATTTCCATATGAGATTATTCCGACAAAGCAGTCTACGTGCATCGGCAACATGGCTGCTAAGATTCTAATTTCTGTTGTCATTTCAGCCGACTTCCTAGTAATATTCATTACGCACGCACACATTAATGCGCATGCATGGCAATTTGCATATTTGCAAAAGTAGGCCTTTTGCCAAACCGGATGTTCCACGTCCGTAGGGCTATCAGCAGACTCGAATGTCAGTCCGTCGGTTTATTTTAAGACTCGGAGCCCCAGCAGGCGATACAAAATATGGATGATTTACTCCATTTTTAATGTGCGCATAATGTGATGGACGCCAAAACACAACCAAGGCACGTGCTACACGCAGTGGTAGTTCATCGCTCGGGCAATTATCACCAGAATATCGGCCTCGAGTGAAAGCAGCTTCAGTTATGGCTGCGCTTTATTTCGGGCCATTCGACTGCCATTGATGCCCAATTACTGCTCGTAATGGCGGTGAGGGGCTCGGCTCTCGATAAGAAGACGCGGCCCCTCCTGCTTTCATGGCGCGCTTTGGCTGACCTACGCCCGCTCGCCGACCGGAGCAGGTTAGGCCGAGGGGGAAAATCGATCGCAGCAAGAAGGTCCCCTTCGGCACGCTTCCTTCGCCTCGCAACTGTTTCTTTAGCATTTGTCACGTGCAGTCTGATTTATTGTTCCGGTTTAAATGCGCATTAGGCCCTGATCCGAAAGAATTTGATCGCGGCACAAGTCACGGCGCCAAATAAGCGCGCTCGGCTAATCTCTAGGCCTGCTTTGGTAATTTATTGCAGGTGAATTTCGATGCAAACGAGGGCCATTGTTTCCGGCCTAATGGAATGGGCCAACATTGTAGGCAATAATTCCTCCAACGCACCTGGACAACTCCTCCAAGTCCGTACGGTGGAGGGGCTGCTGTCTATAAGCAAAGGGATGCCTCTCGGGATACAATGTATTTCTGGAACCTTATATAATGCGAGAGATGAGATGTCATGCTGCACGCTCGGACATTATTAGTATCGGGGACTAATAGCCTAGTCCAGCGATTGAGGGGGAGTGGATTCATATGCAAATTTATGGGTTATTGTGGTCGTGTTTTTCTGACAGAAACCTTGTCAGGATTTCTTTTTTCTTTCCACAATAAAAAGGACTCCTACGACGCGTCATGACGGAAAGCCGTATCCTGACATAAGCAGCTTAAAATTGGCCAGTACAAATATTTATTATGAAAAGAAAAGGCCCCCAAAATAATCGTACGTTCGAGTATTTCATTCAACCTACCCTGCGCTTCATTTTTTTAATATTTCAAAGCAAATTCTGACGCTTTTTTGCACGTCTGCCAAATCCGAGAAGAGAAATTTCCTCATTAGGCTTAGAAATCCTCCATTTTTTCCATCATCATGATAGCACTCGAAGATCTATTAATATGTGCGCGTAGAAAAAATCCATCATATTGGTTGGCAAATCAAATGTTCAATGAGTTTTGCAGTGACTGACTGCAGACAGCCGTGAAATGCGATGCGAATGCAATCTGTGCGTGAGAAGACATGGCAGCAGTCAACTAAGGGCGATGTGTCAACGCTGGGCCCACATTGTCAATGCGATCCAATTCCGGAGCTTAATTATGTTGATTATCTCTCGGCCCCTTACTTCCGCCAGGCAGCCCCCACCTAAAGAGACCTAACCGGGAGCAGTCTGCAGGGACCCTGCGCTTGCAATCATTCAAGTTTGATGCAAAAAATAAATTAGCAAAAAACATGCCCGATTGCCTAGCTTCGCAATCAACTTGGACCCAATGACTTTTTAATCAGTTTGCTCCAATTTAATTTTTCCACGTTTCTTTCAGCCGCAAGTTAGATACTAACCATTGTAATTGTTATTGTAGAAATTAATTATTACAACTTAGTCCTTTCTTTCAAACATATAACTCGCAGTTGATGGCAAAAATGGCTTCCAGCCACTAAGTTTCAAGACTAGGCTTTTTACGTATTTGCTCGCTTTTGTTTACTTATTTTGTGTCCTTTATAGAATTTTATTCTGCTGTTTGCGCAGTTGGTAATATTTGCTTGGACTTTCGAGTAGGAAATGGAGGATCCGTTTTATAACAGGCGAGGGGGGCGGGCGTATCAATTTAAACGAATGAAGAAATCAACGTAAAATGTTGACCCATAGGCCCACTGAGATTGATATGTTCGTGGTTGGCATCCCCAAGGAAGCTTCTCGGGTTTAGTTGGACGAATGCATCCATACGTCCGTTGAACATGTAGCGATTGCTTGTCTTCCTCGGAAAGCCCAGAAGAATCAATGAAGGAATAGTTGAACGCCTTCACCGGCTATTTAGGTGGGCACGTGCACCTTCAAAGCACGTGCAGTCTCGACTCTGCTTTTCTACATTTTCAGAGCCAATTAGAGGTGGTTTTCAAAGAGCACGTGGAACGTAGCTCGTGACGTAAATAAATGAGTCCTTACTTGCTGCCATTGCACGTGCTTTTACCATGTGCGCGGAGTGATGCTAAGCGTGATGTCCGCATGAGCCTAGTTGAATATCCTGCGGAAAACAGTAGACTGTGTGCGCGGTGCGCCCTCTAGCGGAGGAGAATGGAACGTCATTGTCCTTCGCTCGCTCGGCCAGTGACAATGCAAGAAATGATTCGCGACTTGTTGTTGATTACTTCCGTTTCGCTGCATCATCTCTCGCTGGCGGACGCGATTGGCGAATCGGAAACGAAGCCGTTTTTAAACGGAATAAGCATTTCGCTTCCACCTCTGCCTTGGGTGGCCTTTGCTCGCCTGCTTTCTGCCCCTCCGCCCAACTATGCGAAAGCCCGTTATCGCGGACAAGGTTCGCCACTTTGGCGGCTCCTCTGATGATCTCTCCCCGCAGACCGAGGCCAACTCGGGTCACAAATCATCGCCTCCTTCGTCGCCCCAACGCAATGCCAGCAAAGGGCCAGCAGTTTCTCGTCTCAAAAGGTTCCTTTGGATTCAAACATTTCTGAAATGATGATCGTTGGGCCTATTTGAGTCCTTTTTGCCAACAGCTTATGCCACACAATCTATTAAGCTGGCAAATAATTGGATAATAATCGAGTTATGAGGTTGGGTTACAGGAGGAATAAACGCTAAAATGAGTACGAGAGGAATACGTCTGACGAACAACGTTAAAGGGTCTCTGATCCACCCCAGGATCGTGCTTTGTGGGGATGGCGCGCCATGTTAGTCAGCAAGGAGCAAATCCCATCGGCTTGTTATTGCTTATGCATTCCATCTGCTCCCGTGCGCGCATTCCTCTGGCTGGGCCTAACAGACTGATGGGGGAAAATCGATCCTGCAAGCAGCCTGGCTGTTTCGGTCCCTCGCGCAGCCTCGAATGGCGTCCTCGCAGGAAGACGCGACTCAGGTTGTTGGCGAAATAAAACGCGGATATTTCTTTGGCCATTTCATGCATAAACATTGCATTAAATTCAGATTCCAGCTGCGCCGTGGCCTTCTTTCATCCACGCTGCATGTGCTCAGCCTATTCCTGGAGTCGGGGATGCGCAGCCTTTCTTCTTGACGGGCCGAATCGGGGGGGGGGGAGTATCCCCTGCCACCATGTCAGTCCAGTTGCAAGTGCAGGCTAAAACTAGAACTTGCAGCAAAAACCTGTCAGGCAAAGTAAGCAACCATTCAACTTCCTTGTGCATAAATACTTGAGTATGAGGTGCAGTCGCAGGGCAGGAGGTGGCCCGCGGGCCGTAGGTTGCGCATAGCTGGCCTAGGCCTACCCCACCCCACTTCATAAATATAACATGTACAAATGCTTCTTCAGCCATAAAACAACAAGACTTGTTATTTTGGCGTGCGTCTTCTGCTCGCTCGTTTTCACATTATTGTTATTAGTTTATCGATGTCGCGACGCTTTCAGTGGGCCCACGAGTGGGGCTGCGACTCTTGCGCGCGATTAACCCGGCATAAGCATTTAGGGCGCATTCGCGACTAAATTCGCATCAATCAAGTGCGAAAACATGCAGAAACGAGCGACGCAAATAGCTACACGTTCACCCAACACGACCGCTCTTCTTAGGCTTATTCACGAATATCATCTTTACTTTTTCGGCCATTTTTGTCTTTTTTCAGCGATTTTGCATTTGATTTTCTCTGGATATTTTGCTGACTTGAAGGCATCTTTTGCGAGCTGCCCATGCATTCTACTTAAAACTAGGCTACCACTGGTAACACATGAGTAGTCACATGAGTGGTGTGCTAATCATGAGGTCTATCACGTAAGGCTTGAGGTGATCAATGCTTGAGGTGGATTAAGCATGTAAATTGCGAATAAGCGTTTTAACAGATGGCTGGTCGGAGGTTATGGCTGAGCAAAAGTGGCTGTGAAAGTTGCCACTATGCGTCGCTGCATGCGCGCAGCCCGTTGAGCAACGGAATAGGCCGGACGGCCTTATCCCGCGATTCAAAAATGAATAATTTAAAGGCATTTCTGGGCTCCGTCATTAAGGACCCCTGGAAACTGGCTCGGCGGGGTGGATAAGGCCTGCGCACAATGACATGGAGCAGGCCTAGCCGCCGAGGAATTCGGCGCAGGCAGCAAATATTTACATTCTCCCGAGTTTAATTAAGTCTCAATTATTAATTTGTGAAAATGAGAGAGATTATTTGGTCCGCTGTGCGCAGGCGCACGACGAGCAAAGAGCGGGTTTTTCCTCATCTGTGGAAAGGGAAGCTGGGTGCGAGCAACGTCCGCAGGCCCAAGACAAACAACGGGCGCGCATTAATTAATCTCGCGGACTGAAGGAGAAAGACGAATTATTGTTTAAAGCCGGAATAATCTCGGAAATGTTGGGCTGTCCACGCGCCCGTCCATCTCTCGATCAATCGCCAATTGTCTCGCCTCCGGATTAACGCGGATGCTGCGCCAACCATACAGTGTAGTCAAGCGCCAAGATCCTAATCCAATGTTTATGTAGGCCTAAGTTGAGCTGGCATTGGGGATGAAGGACACCAACTATCCTCAATTGCACGTGCTTCGCAATTGCATCACGTGGCAGGTTGCAGAGGACAAGAGAGAAGGCACGTTTTGGCTCACTAGATGCATGTTTTAGCTTTTGCTTTGGATTCTGACCGTGCAATTTGAATCACGCGGCCTCTTGCTTGACGGCTAATGAATCAAAAGCGGCGCACGCTCGCCCATGGACAGAACAGACAAACAGCACGGTCCGTCGCTCGCTCGGACAATTACTGAAAGTGCTTGCGAACCATTCCTGTTGTAAGAGCCGCGCAATCCGCGGTTGGTTGCTGCCAGGCTGCGAACCCGCTTCCGTTCGCGCAACTCGCTTTCAGCTCATCCGCCGCGGCTTTGGAGTAAAAATCAATAGCACGGAGGCATATTAAGCGAGCGACCGTTTGATTTGCAATTTCAGTCCGTCGCCGCCGCCGTCCGCATCGAAACGTTCGGGCCTCTCCCGTCTTTCTTGTCTTCGTCTTTTTCTTCCTTCCATCCGGACATTTTATTGCTGAAGGAAACAAGTTTGCCTTCTGAGCAAGAAAGAAACTGAGCAACAAGGTGCAAAGCGGCGCTCAACGTTTTTTCATTGTTTTCGGAGCCTTTTCGGCGGCCACTCTTCACCGTTGTTGGCTCAAATTGGTCGGGCAGTACATTGGCCCGGGGCAATGAGGCTTAGCCTATGGCAGTAGTGCCATGAGATGTCCAATGCAGTTGAGTCGAGCGACCCTTATTTGCGCCCGGGCTGACCCTCGCCTGGCCATCACCTGCATCTCGCTCACGTGAGTAGATTTCTTAAACACTGCTTGCTATTTCCAGTCCACCTAAGGCCCCCTCTAGCGAGGGCAATCACTGCAGTCGCTTTTCTCCCTTCCTGCGTTAAAAGGGTGCCCGTTGCTAGCAGACACCTTGCTGCACCTTAAAGTAGGCGATACTACTAATGTTCGAGCGATGGTAGCCTCCTGCATCTAACCAGCGCGGTGTTAGGGCTCATTCTGCCATTTGGTCTTGAGCAAAATCGCTGGTCATGCTAAATCGCTGCCTCGCTAAGTTTTAAACGCTTTTGTTGGCAAAAAGAAGAAAAAATAAGCCTAGGTGCGTTATGAAGCTGTTAAAGGGGAATGTTCACATAGGCCATTCCATCCCTCGCTCTTTTCTCTACAAGAACGAAACTTATTCGCTTATTCGAGTCCCGTTGGGTGGCACCGATGATGGGCCTATCACATGACTAGAAACTAGGCTCAACCAATGGTCCGAGCGGCCTACAACAGACGCGTTTTAAGTCACACACACACACACCATGTACGTTTGAAGGGGCATTGCAGGAGTTGCAGGGTGGGCCAAAATCCTCAGTTTGAACAAAACAAGTTCATTTCTTTTTTGTCTAATCCGAGAAAAAACACCTGTGTTATGGGTGTTGTTTTCCGTGTTTTTTTCTTGCCTCTATAATTGCTGCGTGTATCTCGTGAATGTGTAGTGCAACAAACTCCCTTCATTGTTTATTTTTTGTCCGCTTTTTGCTGCGTTCGCGGGCACGGTCCGTGTTCGGCCTAGGCCTATCAGTGGCGTTCAAGTATGCGTGACGCTAATTCGAGAGGACAGATCGGCATCTATTTGCGGGCCCGTCTCCTTCTCATATACTTCCAATGAAACGCTAGAAGCGCTTTGTTTGCCCATCTCGTTAACACGTACGCCTCCATGCGCTGTGCGTGTGAATCGCATTAAAGAACGGCTTTAGTAGGCTCACGTTACAGGCGTGCGCAAGCGCGTGTGGCCCGCGGGCCATTCTCACCGGCCCGCGACTGCTTTTAAGAAACTCGAAATTAATGTGCACGAGAAATGCCTAGATAAATATCTAGGCGTAACATCCGTAACTGTTCGCTAAGTTTAAACCTGTTGTGAGGTTAAATATTGCCTTTGCTACCGTGGTAGGGTGACCAACTCGTAATCATTCCTCCTCAGTTGGCTGTGGGTTCGAGTCCCGCGTACCCCACATGCATGTTTGTCTTGCATTCACATTTAACCGATTAAGTGTTACTCGGTGTGGCTGGTGGTACGAACAACATGGCCTTTTACCAGCGTAATGAATAATAAAATTCCTGTTTGAAACGTACGGCTCACGTTGCCGCTGAACAAAAAGTGTTGGCCATCCCTGGCCTACAGGGATCGAGGCCTATGTTTTGGCAGATATTGGACGGGCGGTTGCCCCATAGGGTTACTTGTAGGCCCACACCTACCTTGTAGTGAGCTCGAGCTCGGGCCTATGCTTTGCAGCCGCAGTCAGACCGGAAGTTTAATCGGAAATGGAGGATGAGAGCGTGCAAGTCGCTTAGGCCTAAACGCGTTGTATCTCACAGTGAATGCCTGCTTAGGCCTGTTTCTTATTGCGTTCGGTGCGTTGCATGGTCATCCATCCACGGCTTAGATAGAGGCTCCGCTCCAAACGGGCAACTAAAAGGAATCGTCATTGGCGGAAGGGTCGTCGTTCCATTCTTATCATCTGTGGACCGGAACCCGTTTAACGGCTCGGTCCAGCTTAGTTGATGGCCCGGCACCTCGTGCGTTTCCGCTCGCCAAAATCTAATTCCCTATTTTCGTCCTGAGCTTCTAATTTCTAGGCGCCATTTTGTTTTTTTCTCTCTCGTCCAATGCCCGTCGCGCTATCTCCGCTCGTTCAGGCCTGTTGGTCTGTCCGCCGACTCGTGTCCGACCAAGCGTGTTTTCTTTGTTTGTCCGCCGCAGCGTTTCTTGTCTCGAATCATCCGCAGGCAGTGTCCCTAATCCCTCGGCCCTCGCTCTTGCCCAGCAACAACAAGAGCGAAAGTAAATAAACAGCCCTCGCGACAATATTCTCCATTAGCCGTCAGAGGAATATACGGCACGTGTTCCTGTGTTTGCGCCACGTGCCACTTCAGAGCCCAAAAGATGGAACATGGAAGTTCCATTTTGGTCATTGGGCCGTTCAAATGGGACGTTTATTTATGAAAAATCAATTAGCGTTCCATCTGGACGCGCAAACAACGCTTTGTGGCACTTCTAACGGGCCCACCGACGACGCGCGCGCTAATCTCCCTCGAACTATGAGGTGCGCCATCTAGCGAGCATCATTCGTGGCGCAGTTGGCCTAGTTTCCTTTTTCCCATCGAAATAATTAAGTTTTGTGAAAAGTTCTATCTTTCTTTGTGAATTTGCTTAGAAATGGTTATTTAACAAGATGCGGCCAGCGGAGGGCCTTTGACTCGCATTGAGCGCTCTGCACTTGTAATTAAGATGCGCGTGCGTTGAAGCACTTCCGCTTCCGATTGGCCCTAATATCGCGCTTTGTGCAGCTCGTTAAGGCCGGGCGAGCTCCACGATGCACCAATTTCGGAGGCACTTTTGCAAATTAAATTGTTTAGAGGCAGTTTAATGGACGACGAGAGTGGTCTTGTTCCAGCTTTTAAGTGCGCCTCTGAGCCGGCTTAAGTGCGCCTCACGTGGCAGCACCAATTTACCTTTTCTTCCGACGACCACCAAATCTCCACTGGATTTATAGACTAGGCTGTTGCATAGGTCGTACTAATAATGTCCGAGCGAGGGTGGCACGTGTAGAATGGAATATCCTGCACCTTTATAGATAATAATAATATTAATGTGGCCCCAGTTTTAGACCAGATTGTCGCCCGTCGATCAAAATTCATAGATTCAAAAATCCAGTTTCCGCTCGGGAAAGAATTATTCCCACCATTCTCTGCCGGCAAGAAATGTAATTTTAAAATTTCCTATCTGAGCTAGGATGATGCACTAGGGCCTAGATATGTAAATGCATTTGGTGATTTCGGGCGACGCGTCCAAAGTGGGGACGTTTTAATAGGCCTGCCACTACAGCCCGTATAAATACATTTTAACGTAAACTAGAAACCTGTTTTGAACACCCACGCCGAACCGAAGATGGCGTCGATTTTTCGTATCGATTAAATACGCCTAGATGCAAAATCCGCTTTGCCTTCCGCTCAGTTTTATTCTGAAGCCACTCTGGACCGTGCATTTAAGGCCTTCAGTTGTCACCTAATTGTCACTTATTGGCCGCTCCTGACCTTAGAAAAAGATAAAAACAATTGGTGTCCGCTGGTTTTAATTGGCCACCCTAGCTGGGTTCACATTTTCCTTCGCATTTCCGTCATCACTCATGCCAGACCGCTTTTGGTCTCCAAGCCATTAAGGCTAAGCATGTAAGAAAAGGTCGCGGCAAAGTTCGTCCAAGGGAGAGCACCTTAGTATCCATTAAGGCGCACTTGCAGCACGCTGTGAATGGCTGCTCGCGAATGCGCCTTCAGGCCGCAGGGACGGTCGGAGTGACGGTCGGAGATTTATCGCTGGCGCTAATCTCTTTCGTAGTCAATTAGTTTGACTTCGGAGAAGAGAAAGGAAAGCCTTCGCCGAGCGATCGGAGAGCAATCTCCTCGCTCGGATCGAGAGCGGCCAAAGCTCGTGGTTGCCCAGACATTCCTTCTGCTCGCAGGTCGCGCCGCCTTGGCTCGTGTCATTTGGGTCTACACGAAACGATCCCCGCTGCTGAGTCCTCATTCAGACTGGATCCCGAGCACTGTCACTTCCATTTCGAATTAGGCCTGCGCTTTTCCTTCAATGGCGGCCATTTTTGGCGCGTCTTTCCATTGTTGCCGCTTTTCTTCCTCTTTGCCGAGTAACTTGTTCATTTGGGCGCTCAGAAAGAGAGTGCTTCCATACTGCTAAATGAGAGCAGGGAGAGGCCGCTGCATCTTACTCAAAACCCGTACTTTTACTTGTTGGAGCAACACGCAACGGACTGCTGTGCCTCTTTGTTTGTTGGCCTGTTCGTTTGTTTGTGCAGCCTTTTCAAGTCCAACTAAGCACTCCGCGCTTTACCTTGGCATCCCTAAGAACTTGGGACTGTCTTAACTCCATCGAATTGCCTTCATCATTCAACGCTCCTCAGCTTGGCTCACTTCATTTTCTGCCAAATGGAGCAGATGTGCAAATGTAAAGCTATTGCCATGCGCGAGCAAACGTACAAGTTTGCTTATTCCAGGCCCCATGTTTTTGCTTAGCATTTCAGCTGAACCTTAAAAGCACGTGCCGTACACATCCGATTCGGCGCCTGCTGCCCTGCAGTTGCACGTGTTTTAACATAACACGCTACTAGCGTGAAATCTGCTTTCGCAACTTGAGAAAGCTCGACTGCTCGTCGATCTGGCGCCTGAGATCATTTTCGTTGCATGCAAAACAGGGTGACTACGGGTAGCCTCTGCGACTGTGAGCACTTGTTGTGCAAGGAAGCGCAAAAGCCGTCCGCTGCCGCCGCCACCTTCGCCAACCCCAGCCACTAAAATCTAATTTCGGCTAATCTCATGCGTGTGAGCCACATACATTATTTATGGAAAATCTTCGCCACCCATGAAACAACGCTTTCGCCCCTTTTCCCCCAGCTGAGAATCCTCAAAATGCAACCTTTTCCCCCATCCTTCAAAATGCTAGTGCATACTCCTCGGGCTTGTCTAAAGATAAAAAATAGGCCTAACGTGGCGGCCATTTTATTACGCGAGCCCACAGTGTGTGTGGGTAGCCTACTGTACTTTTCTTCATTTATTAAACTCCCTTTGTTGTAAATTTGAATTAATTAAATTTTAATTAAAGCCTGCCTGCTGAAGACGTTCAACTGCATGAAAATGAGAGCGCCTTTGATTGATATTGGCCCAGGGCCGGGGCTAAATTGCCCCTTCGTACTAAAGCAGGACGAACCTCCCTCCTGCATAAAAACCAATATCACACAGAGCGCGTTGCTCGTAAGTAATAAGGAGGGCAGCTCGCCTAGTCTACAATGGCCATCGAACGAGCGCCATTGTTTCCCATGATCTTGAGGGTGATTTACGAGTTCTGATCTCCCATCCCGCAAATACCGTCAAGTAATGCAACTTTTTATGTTGAAATTGAAGAGAAATGACTGCCAAGAACTTGGTTATTGCGGTGGCTTGAGTGATTGCCCACCGCCAAGGGGGCAAGCCGCAGCCATGTCTTAATTGTCTTTCAATAATTACTCAGAATAATAACTTTTGGCAACACCATTGTTCATACGTTTTTCATCTTAAAATGCGAATTGTCCAAATTAACCTTGGCGCCAAATTCTACTCACAAGGGTTTCCCCGCTGGTGCCAATTATATTGCTTTCTTTACAGAAGTGCATTTTGGTCGCCCTTATCGACTATTTGATCAAATAATTGAAAGCCTGCAAAGAATCGCGATATATCCTCGTGAGGACAAAACAGATGGTTTATTTCTATTAATATTTTCTTTCCTCGTTTCTAAGAGAGGCATTTATTAAAAGGCCTTTTTCATGCAACTAACACTTGATTTCTCCTTTCCTTATTTTTCTCGGAGCTTTTTTCGCAGAAGCCATACAATGTCATTGAATTTATATTTATTGTAATGGAGAATTGGTCCTTTTCTAGACTTTTTAAAGTGTATTACCCATGATAAAGACTCATGAGTCGCGACAAACAACCGTACAAACGGTGAGAGCAATTTGTCGATTCTTTGACTTATCAATTAAATGTAAACTCTACATGTAGGGTTCCTGTGTGCTTTAATTGTATCTTTCAGTTGGTGAGGCCTATTTATGTGTATTTTTCTTAGAGATTCACAAGATTTAGTTAAATATCTACGGCAAGGAATTGTTATTTTTCTGCTAGGTCTGCTTTTTGCAGGTAGCACATGGTCACAGGGGGCAGTTGGGCACCTATGCCATACTGTGCAGCCTAATGGAATTGTTGCGGACATCGAATCGATTTCGATCGATCTATAGCCCTCCTCCCCCCCTGTCATTGTCAGTCTAGAGCTGAAATAG
>JAQIYI010000167.1:0-26653 GCA_034700265.1 Polyzonium germanicum
AATTGCAGTTTGCCCGCTCCGAGCGAAATTGACGAGAAACCTTTTGTTCTCTGTTCTTTAACCAGATCTGTTCCCTTTCTTGTCCAAGCGACTGACGGCGTCCTCCACGGAAGGTTGGCCCGCCAAGTATCACTTGCGCAATACGCGACATTTTCAAATGCGTCATTTCAAGTTTCTAACGAAACAAAGACCAGTAGATAGCCATGTAGAATCAATTGAATCTTCAAATGTGTTGCAGACGTTGAGGTTGACGCAGCCGCCACGATGCTGTCGCTCAAGAACGGACCTGGGCTTCGTCTGGATCGATCTTCCTCGTCGCCGACTGCGGCGGCGAATGGCGACATGGCGAGGAGAGGCCGAGAGACGAATGGACGTGGTGGGAACACGACGACCGCTTCCTTCAACCCGGTTCGAGAGAGGAGACACTCGAGAATGCACGAAAAACTAGGGTGGGTCCACTGCGCTTCCGTTATTCATCAGTGATGAAGGCGCGTCACTTAGCCTCTTATCGCTAAGCGTCCTATAACGCGTTCAAATCAGATTTGTTCCCTTGACTGATATGTGAACAATATTCATTAACTCGCGTAGATCACAGGCACTCGTGATAGTGGCTTATTGTTGTTTTTGCTTGCAGCGTGTACAAGAGGACGGAGCATCGTTCTCGAGGGTCGGTGGTCAGAGAGCTGCCGATCCGGTCGGTGATCGTCGGTCCGTCGACCAACTCGGCGTCGTCGTCCGTCGTCGTCACCACGGTGAGTCTGAACGATGACCACACGTACAGCAGCAGCAGTTCGACCAACTCGCCGGTCCGTCCGGTCAACAGCGGTGACTCGCCTAGCTCGTCCATCGACGAGCCGTTCGAGTTCGGCCTCGCCAACGGCTACGGCGGAGGCGTCAAGTTTGCGCCACCCAGAACGGCGGCCGTGGACGGTGACAGTGGCGGCGACAGCGGCGTGACGAGAAGCGACAGTGGTGACGAGACGGAGGACGAGGAAAAGGAAGAGAGCCGGAGACCCAAGTCCGTCCGATGTCCGGTCATCGTGCGGACGGTGACAACCGCTTCCGGCCACTGCAGGGTCGTCGTCGAGAACGAGGAACAGATGAAGATCGTGGAGGGCGCCGACGCCCTGCTCAACCTCGCCGGCTTCAGCAGCCGCAATGTCAACTCCAGCACCTCAGCCACGCCGACCTCTGCGAGTGGCGGCCGCGTCCGTCGAAAGAGGAAACCGAGTCGTCGCCATCTGAGGCGCGTCTTGCCCGCCATGGAAGAGGCGCACAGGTAGCCCTGTCGGTCTCATCGTATTTAGCTGATTACGTTTGGCGTGCTACTGGTTTCACGCTGGATTTGGACCGTTCGTTGGCCGCTTCTAAGCGGTCAGCTTCAGAGGCCAAAAGCCCTGGCGGCTGCTCCCAATCAGTTATTTTAGAATCCTTACGAACAAGTTTGTGAAACGACTGGAGCCCATTGAGGATGGACGGCCATCCCAAGCCATGCGTGAAGCCAGTATATATGCATAGACCAGTTCCATAAATGAATTTTTATAAGGGGAGAGGATTCCATAAAGGCCGTTTCTAGTGCGTGCGGATCGAACACATCATCCATGTGGTATACTCTGGATTCGATCCCGCGATTGCCACTGAAGGGCGTTGGTTTCAGAGCTCGACACTACACCACAGCGATGGAGCTTCATTGCTAGTTCATTTGGAAATTTATTATTTATGCTTTCCCTCTTGCCTGCCATCTTTAACAACAACTAAACACGCTTTGAAAACAAAATGTATTTAAAATTTGAACGTGTTTAGCGTTTTCATTTTTGCTCGCTCTCTATCGCTCTCCAAAAGTACAAACAATGACGTCCATTTTAATTGAGCGGGAATTATCCGAACGTTGCTCCTCATTTTGCAATGTACTTGTTCCCTGGGGAATCAGAACTGGAGTGAACTAATTGACTGATCGATTAAGCTCTATAGTGGGGAGGATCAGGTAAAACTTATTTTTAAAGGAAAATATCAATCAGTTTGAAAAATGAATTTCCAAAAAATATTTAAATTCAAGGAAAACCAATTTTTTGGAAAATTATTTTTCAAACTGATTGTTGTTATTCCTTTAATTAATGTTTGCTGCATAGATATTCGAACGTTGGTCCGCGAGTCTAACCACGAATTTTAGATGAGACGAACACGTGGCCTCGTACTTTGCAGCGGTGAAACTGAAAAGTACGATTGCAGTGTAAGCGTATATCTCGCGCGTTAGACATCGGATTGCCCATATTTAGGCAGTTGCATTCAAATGACTCAATGGACAATGGGGTTCTTGGTGACGAAATTCTGGTCATTTGAAGAAGATGAAAACGTAAACGCAAGATGCAGGAAGAGATCGCAGGTTTTATTTTAGCGAGTCAGCGAAGATATAAAATATATATATAGAAAGAGAAAGATATATTAATTTATATTTAAGAAAAAATATTATTTGTTTTGTTTATCTCTATTTATAGGTTAGAACAGGTTTTTCTTTTTGAAATTTCTTTATCGATTGATTTGTCAACCTCATCTTTGTTAATTCCTTCTTAATGTTTATTTCTAGTTAGTTAATTTTAATTAGCCTTTAATTTGTCGTCACTTCCAGCTGATTTATTATTACCAGATGTGTTCTTTGACTTAAAGAATTTATCGCGTTTTTTTCACACGCGCGTGTGAACGCGGCAGTAATTCGCATTCATTCATGTTTGGATTGTTCTTTTGTTTAATTTAATCCGGGGGTTGTTCTAGACGTAAGTTAACGTTTGTTTTGGCTTGAGACGGACTTGGATTTTGGAAAAATGTAACCGCGTGAAAAATTAATTCGATTTAGCTGCGCTTGTTTTGCCTAAGCTTGGTACTAGAAATTCGTAAACAAATATTAGCCTATATGACAACTTGAGCAAATGCTTTATCCCTCCTGTCCTAACTCATATCAAAGTTCTCTTTCGCTCGCATTTTGCTGCACACTGAATTGAGATTTGTTCATCCCAAATGATTAATTCTTTTAATAACGTTTGAGCGCGGACAGCCTTAATTATACATTGAAAAAAAACTTTTATTCAATTGCAAGTAACTATGTAAGTAGGTTTGTATGACTGCAATGAAGTTTCACTCAACGATATTTTGATGAGTTGCATTGCAGTGATACGAACCTTCTGAAATCTCCATCAACACTTAGCGTCTTCTACGGTGGCTTCATGGTTTATTAGAAATTGTATCTTCATACTAGTGCTTTAGCATAAATTGAAGGTTAAATCCACACGAAGCACCGTAGAAGACGTTCTGTAAAAACGCGCCTTTTTATTGATTTTTTTTCGTTGTATTTCTTGCAGTTCGTGTAAGCCTCGACGAAGTGCCTTCGAGAGGCTCACGTACGAAATTAAAATTTATTAGCAATAAAATGCTTTTGTTTCCGTAAATATTTACATTTCACTCGTGATACGTTTTTTTTTCTTCAGAACTGATGTCGATCGATTCACTTGGCCCACGAACGGCGAAGTCCGGCCGTGTAGTCGAAAAGTTTGGTGTTCGTGTACTCGCCTTCGTGGTCCAACAGGAAGTAGAATGGATGGCCTCGCACCTGAATGGGCAGATGGCCTCGCTGCAAAGCTCGACTCTGCCGGCAGTTGAGGTGATCGAGCGGCAATTCCACGATCCTGAAATTAAATCTCACTTGATCGTGTTTCAGCTTAATCGAATTTAATGGCAAATTGACAAGCGCAATTACCGATCTCCGAATGTCCAAGGAGAGTAGCACGCTAGCCGTACTCGCTCGCCACCTCGAAGCAAAGTCAGCGTGCGAACGGACCGTCGAGTGAAGAACAACGCTCCGAAGAACACCGAGAAACCTGTGATTATAATGTATAGAAAACTATAGGCCGATTGCAAGGCAGGTAGCGTGTAGATGTACGTAAACTCAATAATAAGCACGCATTACACAGGATAAGCTACACGTAAAAACGAACGGAACGCTAAATAATGACGTCCTTTCGATTCATTTGTAAAATATCGCTGCTTGGCGTCTAGCCAGAATAATTTACGACTGACGTAATTGTTTAGCGTTCCGGTCATTTTTACATGTAGCTTATCATTTCAGGGTTAGAACGTACAGTTTTAGCACGTCTAAAACTGAACATTTCGTACGTCAGCTCCATTTAATCTGAATCTTGAAAATTTGGATTTATTTGATAGTTAAAGAGACTCGAGACACAAACGAAGCAGATGACTTGCACTAATGAGTGGACATGTAGATATGACTCAATAAGACGAAATGAAAGCCTACCAATGGTGGTGCAAACTAGCGAGAAGCCTGTGCGGAACTTCTTGGTGCCCAAGTCGAGAGTGCGCCACCAGCTGACCTTCGCTTCCGGATTGACTGCATCTAATTCGGTGGGCTCTTCAAGCGGCCGCCGCTTCTTCGATGACGGCGATCTTAGCGACGTATACGCAAAGTAGGACAGGTACGACCAGAAGATGAGCTGAGACAAGGCGAAGAAGTTGAGCAGGCGGAAGAACCTGGCCCCAGAGAGATTACGGGACATGAAAGACGGGTCCAAGAAGAATATCATCATTAGGCCTACCTGGCGTTCTCGTGCCTGAAGAGCGTCACGTCTCGCGGCACGTTCGTGTCCACCTCGAACGGATGGAATCGACGGACGGAAGGACCGCCGCCGATGACCCCCTGCGTCGTCAGTCCGACGCCGGCGCTACAATTAACCTTCCTGGAAATCCCTTTCGGCCCCGCCGCCTTCCAGAACGACAAATGCGCTCTCAGTTTGAACATTAGCGCCATTTTGTTGCTTCGTGCAGACGTCCTCTTCCGGGATCACGCCGGCTACTTCCGCAAATATGACGTCATCTGGTCACGTGCTTGGCAAGCGTAATCGATAAATTTGCGGCCATATTTCGGGATTCTGCGCCATTTTTTTTACTTTTTGGGTGTTACAAAAATATCGTGACTGGATAAATTTCATTTTCGTCGTGTTCCGTCTCTTTCGCGCCGAAAACAGTGAGTTTTATCCTCTTTCAAGTGTATTAATTGTGCACTTGCTTATCCAACCAATAAGCTATTGATTGAGCGCATCCGTAGGCGCTTTGTTCGCTCCTATCGCGATATTATTGTGTTTCCAAAACGTGACTCATTGTGACGCCGCCATTTTGTTGTCCCCGTTTGTTGCTTCTTGTCTGGCCGCTCTGGCGTAGTTGCACGTACGACGGAATTTAATCAAGGTATGGCGTTAATTGTGCCCGACTTTTGAACGGCGAACACATGCAGGCTAAATCCGCGATATGACCAAGCTGCGCGTTTGCTGGTCTGCAGTATCTGCCCGCACTATATTAGGCCCACTTATGACTAGCATACCCTTTGTTTTTATAGGCAAGAATGGAGTTTGCAGTCCCCGTCCGTACGGGCGTAAGTTAAACATCGGCGTATACTTATTAAATTGATTTTTTCGTCATTCTTATATGCATTGATATCTTATCTTACGCAGACGGTGACAAAGGTATACGTGGGAAACCTGCCGGAAAACTGTCGCCGCCAAGATTTGCAGGCTGAGTTCGAGAAATACGGCACTGTCGAGGAGTGCGACGTCGTCAAAAACTACGGTTTCGTGGTACGTTTGCCTCCAATAATCACCATACCGGCATGCCCTACTGTTCGTTTTAATTACATGTACACCAATTCCTTTACGGCTTGTCGCGCAATGATTCTTGCGGTTGCTCAACGTAAACATCCTTTTCAGCATCTGTCCTCTGAAGAGGAGGCAAAGGTGGCCATCGACCACATGCACAACAGGGACTTCATGGGCTCCACCATTACAGTGGAGGTGAGAACGCTGCTACTTTGGTCGAGGAAAACTTTGGAATGTGACTTTGATCCTAATCTTGACGTGATTTGCTCAGATCTCCCACAGTAAGGTTCGCCCAAAGCCTGGAATGGGCGGCAAGGGCCAATGCTTCCGTTGCGGTCGCCAAGGACACTGGTGGGTTTTAAGATGTAATCGGCACTTGGACCAAAGACTATAAAATATGACAATGGCACTCTAAAAGACGAGACAGTTTTGAAATGAAATTAGATGGAAATAATCCTTAATTGATCTCGGAATTATTTGTATCTCTTGTTTGCTAAATAAACTCGCCGTAAGTTGCTCTCCACGAACTTCTACACCTGCAACTCGTGTACTAAACTAAATTTGAACTGTTTCCAGGTCTAAGGAGTGTCCTCGCGGTCCTTCGCGTCCGCCATCAATGTCCAACGGATTTCCTCGCTCTCGTGACCCGTACCCGCCGCTTCCACCGCCGCCATCTTACATGTACTCGCGCGAGAGACTGTCGGCCACTGCTCGCTACATGCCCGACCGAATGCGTCCGTATCCGGACCCGTACGATCGACGCGCGATGGCCTCGGCCATGGCGCCGCGCTCCAGCATCTACGACGTTGGACGTCGCAGTCCGCACACTCTTGACTACATGTAAGGGCGCATTAACGAGGCTGCGACTTTCGATTTAGCTCGCATGCAAAGTCGCTCCCTTGCTTAAGCTGTTCCGCATGGAAATAATTATACTGCGAATGTCCCTTAAATTCGCTTGCCAAGTTATTACATGGCCCCTTTCTCATGATTGCTGCGCCTGCTGATAAATTCGCTTGCCAATTTAATGCAAATTCGTCCTGCTTTATCCGCCTTAAACCTTCTCATTTTCATCTTTCGAAGCAACTTGCTTACGTGCATCGATTTAAATTCAATAATCGATCTCTTGTTTATTTCAGGTACGATTCTGATCCATACGGGCCGCCGCAGCGTGCTCGGTGAGTTTTGCAATCAGTTAAGTGTGCCTTGAGTGGCACTTGCCCTCCTCCCTCTCTCCCTCCCCTCGGTAGTGATGGTGGTGGGCGTAAGGACTTAGTATACTCGGGTTAAAAGTTCTGGACCGTGGCCAAATGTCGGTTGGTTTTGCATGCGTTCATCCCGCTCTAGATTGGCCAATTTGACGTACCCGTAGATGAGCGGTCGGGCTTTCGAGGCGGTCGGTTTCGCGTCGCGGACGAAATCGGACATAGATTTACGCAACGTCACCTTCAATCCAGCATATTCAGCAACTACTCTAGTAGGCCTACCGCAACGCCAACATGGAAGAGATTTTTTTAAAGATTTTCAAAAGCAGAAAATATTTTTCAACGCTGCAGCGCGGCGGGTCGTAAATCAAGAGAAAAAAAATCGTCGTTTACACGGGAAAGAAATTCTTTCAGTTTTTTCTTTTTTTTTTCAAGTCTTTTATTACATGACGGTGCCGGTACATGATATACCGTAATCAGGGAATTAACCCTTTTAGGTATTTGAATTTTTTTATCTTCCTTCTAAGTAAGCAAAATTAAGGAATAACTGAGTTTGCTTTTTTGTTTCTAATTTCGCGGGTTTTATATTTATCTATATGTAAAGGCAAGTATTCACCTCCGACTAAATGACGGTTCGCTGCTGATCTATTAGTAGGCCTAGCTTAAATTAGTTTTCAATTGAAATCTCCGTTGCACCTTCAATGTCGATTCCCTTTTGGCGTGTGACCGTGTGTGCCCCTTTGACCTTTCACCCTCGTATCTTATCTTCCCCTCCACCTGGCACCTTCAACTTTTTTCTTAATCTAGGCCTAGCCGGCACTTGAGCTGCAATTATAATTGACGTTCAATGTAATGATTTCACTCTTTGGCAACCAATAAATATACTTAGATAGTATACGTGCTTCACTACGGATGCCTCCTCCTCGTGACGGCCTTTCACCTTTAGTGCGCTGGAATCACAAATTCTCGGCGTAAATCACTTCATTCGCATTGTGCAATTTTTATCACTCAACTCGACGCAACGTACTTTTGTATGAAACCTTAGTCATAAAGGTTTCGTCGGGTTGCGCGACAGAAATTGCACGATACGATTTAGCCAAACAATAAACTGTGTAGCACGTTGCACTTGGCGAGTTAACGTCGAGAATAGTGTGAAGCCGGCTTAGTGCAGCAGGGGGTACCGATTATCCATCGATTTAATCACGTGATCGCCTTTTAAACATTTTTTTTCGTTTGCAAGTCGTGTTTTATTTCAGCATTTTTACCTCGCGACACGTTGAACGCGAACGAACCAGGAAATCGCGCTCTCTCGGCTCGGCTCGGACGAGAACGGTCGTGCGCGGGAAATCGAGTTTCTCGGGCGCGAATTCGGGCGTGAACTTCGAACTCCCGTTCGGAGGTGAAAGCGCGCGGGCGGTGGAGACGCACCAACTCCGCTGTCTGTGGACGCGTCGGGAATGACAGAGTGACGTCAGTATTATTCAATCAAACTGGCTTTTATTTCTAATCACTAAAGAATTTGTTGTTCATGTTTATCTCTTAAGGTGCCATTTTTATCACGCAAATCGACGAAACCTTTTATTTGACCACTGGTTCACTGGTGAAACCAATTCTAACAAAAGGTTTTGTCGGGTAGCACGATAGAAATTTCACAATGTGTCAGTCAGTTTGATTAACACGTGGAATTTGTATCATGTGACTTGATGCAACAAGGCAACTTTTGGTCACTGTAAATCAGACTAAAGTAAGAAAATTGTTTCCCAATAACACCAGATAAGTGTTTTCTTTTGTTTGACCACTTGCAGGATGGACAACTACCGGTGATTTCGGCGGCTTGTGTCCGGAAGAAAAGCACCAGTTCTCGAAGAGGGACCAATGTAAATTTTAAAATATTAATTCATCTGCAACGTTTTAGATGTAGGTGGATTGTTTCTTTATTCTCTACAATACTAATTGTGTTTTTATTATAAAATATGTAAAATTGTTGAATAAATCGGTTTTATTTATGCACGCTTGGTCCATTCTAGTACTTGTTTACTTGTTGCTTGCTGGTGGTCTAATGTGCGCTGGAATTTGCTCAATCCGTTCCTAAAGAACAACAAAGCTGAGGGTGAGTGTAGTTATTTTAGTTCATTTCTAATTGCTCTTAGAATTTTTAACTAGTTCTTAATGTTTTATCTTTTAACATCCCTTAATCACAAAAACATTTGGCAGTTATTTAGTCTTAAGAATATTAATTGGTCTTGTTTATGCATGGAACATGGCTGTTGGTTCCTTACTTGTAAAAATTAAATAAACTAGAGAGTAGGCTCTGATTAAATTTGCTGAATAAAAGTTGGGTGGAGTAGTTAGATACAACGCTTACTCTGGTTACTTTCATCGCGACGCCTTCCGGTAGATTCCTCTGAATGTACTCCAAGTAGGTGTCGGCCGTCGAGCCTGTCAAATGTTTAAACTGTCGGACGAGAAACGATATGATGCAAATCTCGCTCGTTCTTGTAAGATGCACTCTTATTGAAGTCCTACCTCAAGCACTCTGAAGTAGGTGCGAAACTCGTATTGAACGATGTGCTTGCCGTGAGCAAATGCCGATTTCAGTGCTTTTCGCCTCAGTTTATGCACTTCCGGCACCCAACTAGTTACAGAAGTGAGACGTGTCAGTGCGTGAGGAGGAACGATTCAAATAAGTCCTAGGGCTATAGCTATAGTTAACTGGATCTACTGGTAAGTTCCCACTAGAAAATCTTAGTTTAAATATAGTCAAGTCCTTTAAGAGTTAATTTTTAATGAACTTTGATAAGAGCATACGAGCGAGCCAGGTTGATCCCGAGGTGCTTGGCTGCGTTGGAGGCAAACCATTCGTAGCTTTTGAGGACGGCTGGGTCGTGACCTCTCACCTCCACCTCCAGTCGCTTGTAAAGCACATCGGCCTCCTAAATTAAACAAACACAATTACTTTGGTATCCCTACGGATTATGAGGGAAAGCTGAATACGACTTAATTGGGACTACTTCAACGGATTATACGTTGGAATAGCATACGTGCAGTCTCAAGCCGTGTTCATTGTTTTCCATATAATCACCAGCGCCATAAACCACCACCCGTACGTGACCTCTGGAACTTTGAACTCACGTTTTGACTTTCAGTGAACGTGCGGCCGAGCTGACCGTCATCTATTTGCGCGCTAGCATTCGATGCGAAGTTTGCTGTGCGATGCTCGCTGTTCGTGCATGGGCGTGGGCCGACACACTTGGCTTTCGCGCCACCGGCTACGAGACGTCCCATGAAAGCAGACTACCGTAGAGAAAATTGAAAATTGGGAAATTCGAGGAGCGTGCATGCGAGGTAGGCCTAATTTCGCTCTCCATTTAACTAACGCTTAGCACCGAGTGTGGCATAAAACTCACATTTGTGGCTTTGGCGAGGGAGGTCGACTTGGCCGTCAATCTTCTCAAAAGAAATGACATCTTTTATGTTTATTTTCCAGCGTTTTCCTACAAATAAGAGCGCAAAAGCGAAATTTTAAACGCGCGCAACTTCACTTCCGCCGGATATGCGCACGTCGCCATCTTGTTTTTTTCTTGTCGTCTGCTCTGCGGCAACTCGGTGTCTGGGTCGTCAGACTCGTCAGTCGTCAGTCGTCAGTCGCTCAAGTCAAGGCTGATAATGCTCTTGATAAATTTATCATTTGGAGCCAGTACGTCGGCCAATTAATTGAAATGAAGGCCGTGCCGCCAATTAGCCTTGTTGCTAGCCGATAGAAATGGGTCTAGACCGTCTGGTGGGCGTAGGCCTAACTCTGCGCCAAAGGTGAAAGGTCAGTCTTAGGTTACGCCTGATTGTGCAATTTGCCAATTTTATTATCGCGCACCCCAACGAAATCATTTTTAACTGGCTTTGACCAGCTCTCAAACAAAGGTTGCGCCTAGTTACATGATGCAAAATCACCCCTATTATACATATGTAGTCCTTACTTATAAGCTTTTCATACGGTATGGGCGAATTTTGCTGCGAATTTCCCTTAATTAAATTCGCATGCGAAATCATATCGCATGCAGACTAGGCCAATTGTTTATCAAACATCGGCACGGTATTTCGTCATGTTCGCCCACGTGCATTAAAATCAAAAAGTTGCACGCATGATACCATTGATACGTCATCCGTCTCAATTTCCGCCCGTATTTGTGCACGGCGCACTAGATCTTTCACTCTTTCAGGCACTCGATCCATGGTCCATCGGCCACTGATAGTTAGGCCTAATCAAAGCTGGGTTTAAGCGCCAACTGATTAACTAACCATAGAGCACTGATTAACATATTGCATACGGAAATGTCGGATCGCAGGCCATCAATTGCGAAGAAACTGATCAATGGAGTGGACGATTGCGTTGACGAGGGGCTCGTGGGTTTTGTGGCCGTCCATGACCGACTGCGACTGATTGCCGACCACCGCATCATCATTCGAGCCGACTACGAGACGCACGTCTCTTCGGGCAAAGTTGCTTTGCTCTCGGGCGGAGGTTCAGGACACGAACCTACCTTTGCAGGTACTTTAATATCGTTTCTTGTGCATCAATAGCATCTTCCCGAATGTCTGCCGAGAATCTTATTAATTATAATAAGGTGTTGACTACAGTCAAGCAGCAAAGAAAATAATTTTACCTGAGCCGCCTTGTTAAAATAACTTAACTGCAGTTGACCCATCTCGGGAGCTAGTAATCAGATGGCAATTTCACTACCGTGCCTCTAATTAAACTACATTTTTAAGGGTTCGTGGGAGAAGGCGTTTTGACTGCCGCAGTGGCCGGCTCAGTTTTCGCTTCGCCACCTGCTAACAATGTCCTGGCTGCGATTCGTCTGCTCGGGACCGGCAACACCGGTAGGCCTACGCAGCAAATAAACATACGAAATAAATTCAATTCAAAATATACAATGATATGGACCCTCAATTTACCGTGTTTTTTAGCTGGAACTTTGGTGATCGTGGCCAACTACACTGGCGATCGACTCAGTTTCGGGCTGGCTGTCGAACGAGCCAGGTCCGAGGGTCAACGCGTCAGCCTCTTCCTCGTGGCCGACGATTGCGCTCTGGTCAGTGGTAACAAAGCCGTCGGACGGCGAGGACTATGCGGAATCGTCTTGGCCATGAAGGTACGACCTTAATCAATCATAAAGGAATCCAAATTAGGCACATTTTAATCTTAACTCAAATTGTGACACCACGCAGATTGCGGGATCGATGGCTCAAGATGGATTCAGCCTCGACGACATCGCTTCGAAGCTTCGAGCTATCACCGCCGATTTAGGTGATTATGATCATCTTGTCAGCTTCTAGATTATTTTGAGTAATTTTATTATTTCACTCGTGTATTTTTACAATTTAAACGGGGTGCAGGGACGATTGGAATGTGTCTGTCGCCGTGCAGCGTTCCTGGCATGCCGTACACGTTCGATCTGGGCGACGATGAGATGGAACTCGGGCTGGGCGTCCACGGAGAAGCTGGCATTGCTCGCATGAAGGTGCATTCTTTAAATAAACTAGATAAATTGTCGACGTAGACTGTTAGAAATTGACGTCTTAATACAGCCACGATAAACCCGAATAAACGATTTAAACATATTTCTTTTCTTCTTGCAGATGAGCACGGCCAAGGATACTGTGGACGTTCTCTTTAAGCATATGACAAAAGAGGACAACTCTTCTGGACTCAGACTGGTTCAAGGTCTTATATTAGTTTCTCATCGGTTTATTCACTTTTAATCAGATTAGGCCTACTTGTAAAATGGCTTCTTTCGTCTGCAGGCGATAGAGTGGTCCTCTTGGTCAACAATTTGGGCTCAACGTCTCAGTTGGAAGTGAACGTCGTCGTGTACGATGCGATCCGGTGGCTCGGTGAATAAAGAAAAACAAAATAAAACTTCAAACTAGGTCCGGCGAGAGATACTAAGGCTGGGATTACTAATGACTTAGGCTGTCTTGACTTGATAAATCCCAGGACAAACTGAGAATACGTCATTTTTCCATTCACAGAGAATGGAGAAATGACGACGTTATCAGAGCCTGTCTTGGGATTTTTTTTCAAGTCGAGAAAGCTTAAAGGTCATTAGTGATTCCAGCTTTACACTTCGTAGTATTACATGCTGCTAGCCTAGTCTTGGATAAACTAAATATCTAAATTGATTTCAATTTGTTGTCGCAGAAAACAAGGGTCTGACGGTGGAACGAGTGTTTGTGGCCTGTTTGATGACCTCGCTGGACATGAACGGAATTTCGTTGACTGTTCTCAGAGTGGACGACGAGATTCTTAGTCACGTTGGTTAGCACTTGGATAAGCATACAAATTCAATTGCTGCTTTTATTTTTCAAACGATAAGCTCATCGTTTTGATTCAACTTGGAAAGATTCTCCAACCAGCGTTCCAGGCTGGCCTCGCTGCTACCAGACAACCGACAAGTCGAGGTCAGCCAGCAGGATAGAATCGGCAAAGCTCCAGCTAGGTGGTGATCATCGTCCGCGTCTGGACGATGGCCGCGCGGAGAAGTCGACCTTCGAGCTGAACGAAGATTCCGCGAAGCGTTTTCGAGCCTCGCTCGTGGCCGCCAGTCGATCGCTGCTGGCCAACCGAGAGCTTCTCAATGACCTGGACCGAGGCTGCGGCGACGGTGACTGTGGCAGCACGCTAGCAGCGGGCGCAGAACGAGTGCTGGCCTGCCTCCAATCCGGAGCCTCTTCGGGTTTGGACGTGCTACGTCCGGCCCTGACACTCGGTCGCCTGTCCGACATTTGCCAGCTGGCCATGGGCGGCTCTTCGGGCACTTTGTACGGCATTTTCTTCGCCGCGGCTGCGGCCACGATGGATCGGTCGTCGGTCGACGATGACGCCGCCATCTGGCGTTCAGCCATCGTCGCTGGCTCGAGAGCGATCGCCAAGTACGGTGGTGCTGAGCCTGGCGATCGAACGATGGTAATTCAGACTTATCATGTGCCGGTAGTCCTTCGCTCGTTCGGACAATGAAAACTAAATAAAGTATTGTTTCAGTTGGACGCGCTCGAACCGTTAGTCGACGCCTGGAATCCAGAATGGCTGTCGGTGGCCGTGGCCGTTCGCTCGGCCGCCGAAGCGACGAGCGGAATGGAGGCGAGAGCGGGACGCGCCACCTACGTGAACGCCTCTCACTGGACTCGGCCGGATCCCGGTGCCATGGCCATCGCGATCATCGTCGAAGCAGTCACCAAGGCTGTCACCGAGGAGCACCTCTAAAAGACGTTGATTTATTCGTCGCATGAACAACACTAACTATAAAGAGTGAGCTATAAATCAACATTTCTTTATCCTAATCTCGTAGTCAGAGCTAAAACTAGAACTTTGAGCAAAAACATGTTGCGTCAAATTTTCAAACTGATTGTCTATTATAACGGGATAATAAATGAACAATGACTTAACTAGTCGAGATTAACTAAAACTAAACCAACACATGAATTGTCCCCTGGAGTGAGAAACTAACAGGAGATTCAAATGGCATGCGCGTCATCCGTCTCTGGTGGCACCTTTTACATTGCGTTCTATGCGAGGCCGAGAGATTGGAAAGGTGGTTTTCACGTCCAAGTGGGTCATGGTGTTCGTCTTGCTGATAGCGGTCGATCTTACTTTTAGCAATTGGCATCGGGGCCCGCGTAGACAAGAGAGCGAGACGATGGCCGTGTCGTAGGCCGCAAAATGCTCAATTAATCGAAGAAGGACAGCTGGGGACTATTTTTCAAACGTGAATTTAATTGCGAGATTAAAAGCGATGCGTGACTTGAGTTTTGAGAGAAATCGAAAGAAATTTGAGTGGTGAGCGAATGAATTAAAAATGCGCGCTCGCTAATGAATGTTGGAGGACGGACGGTGCTGACTAGCCGGCTAGTAGTTGGGGTAGGAGCTTCCGACGAGGTCGTGGCCGTCGTAGGTCATCGTGAACGTCTGGATGGTGACGATGCGGTAGTGGCTCTTGCCCTGGCCGGCGCGCACTCGGCACGACGAGTTGGGCCGCGCGTAAAAGCACAGTGTGAACACTGACATATCGTAGGCAGGACTGGTGCCGATGAAGAATGAGCCGGATGGTTTGTAAAACTTGTCCCAGAAGAACGGGTTGTGGATCAAGTAGGCCTAGTATGATGGATGCATACAGTTAAGACATATTGAATAAGGAGCGAATTAAGAAAGGCCTTCTAGTCTCACCCCGTCGCCCAGGTCCGCGAAGCGCACGTAGCCCAGGTAGTTGACGTGGCCGGCCTGTTCCAGCAGAGCGAACCGGGCCCAGTTGTGCAGCCCGCTGATCCCTGAGCCCTTCGTTTCGCCCACCTCAACCAAGCGCAATAACACAATGACTAGACCATGCATAGTCGCATGTAGGCTATTTTTGTTCACTTTCGCGTGGTGAACCGCTAGCTTAGGCCGGAAGTGCCTGATGCCCAATTATTATGCATATTTGAAGGCGTACCTGCACGTGCTCCGCACCGCTGGAACTCAGTGCCTTGGAGCGAACATATTGCGAATACCAAATCTCCCACAGTCGGTCCTGGAAGAGGCCGGGGTCCGACTCGACGAGCCCTTTAATCGAGCGCATCGTTTAAATTCGTCTCGAGTTGCGATCAGTTAACTTAAAGCACCTTTGGAGGCGAGGAAGGCGTGCGTCTGTTTCATGACGTCCGTCTTCATGACCTCGTCGAGGAAGGCGTCGATGGCCGCCCATTCATGAGGCCTGCGCGAATTAGAATCAAACGGTCAAGTCGCTGGCATGGACAAATGTACGAGCGAGAGCACCAGGTGCAGCGCTCTAGAAGGCAACTTTGTTCCTCTTTTACGTTATCATCACCGAGCCCACTAAGCAAAGCGCGACTGTCTTATCGCCATGGACTTCGTCTCAAGTTGTGCTTATAGACACCTAGCTTAGTGCGCCGTACTATGCAATTGAATGTCTCTGCTCGAAACTAACAAACGAAAGAAATGTACTGACGTGAGCGGGTCGGGGACGGATTCGTCTCTGTTGTAGATGCTGAACAAGGCTATTTGCTTGGCGAACAACGGGTTCGTCTGGAATTGCTGGGGGATCTCGTTGAACAGTCTGAAAATAACGATCGCTCAACATTCAAGGGTGCAGCGAGGAAAACTCGAGCTGTCTAAATTCAAATGCAATTAAGACAATCTCACGATTTCCTCCTGCACCCTACAACGTGCTTCGTAATTATTGTTAGCCATTTTTCCACTCTAGTTTTACGCACGGGTTCGGAGCCAAGTCGGAGCGGCTGCCATCGCTAGTCTTTCCCTGCCATGACACGTTGGCGGCCACTCTGTTCGGCGCGTCCGCCGCCCACAGCGCGCTGCTCTGCGTCAGGATTTCCAACGGAGTCACCACGGCTGCACCAGAAACGGCTGCTGGCCCTTCCGGTTGCCGAGCGTGAGCTAAACCGTGCCAATTATCAGTCAGATAAACACTTTAACCAATTAGTTTATACTTTAACTAGAAGTCCTTCGCGCGTTCCATCTAGTTACATTCAAATTAAAGAGAGAAATTAACCTACGTTTATTAAGTGCTGACTGGCTAGCACGTGCCGCTCAAGGGACGTTCCTTCTGTGGCACGTGCTAGCCTGTCAGCACTTTTTGGTCCAGCACGTGGTGCGAGCAGCACGTACGTCCTATTGCGCGTGGTTGCGTTTTTGGAATTATTAGTTAGCCCATTGACGCGTCTCAAGAAAATCCCAAGACAACTTGAGCGGTGTCTTGACTGTCTTGACCAAGACAGGTCCAGAGGCGTGAATTAAACATTATCGTAGCTCTGAAATAAGCGTGCTATTTATGGAGACACGAGACTTAATTGTAAAGTTGAACCGGAAGTTGGCAGCGAAATAGCGAAAACAACTGCTATAGCTCTACTTGATCTCTAACGAATAATATTTATAAATTCAAATAAATGAAGCTAATAAAAAGAAAAGAAAACCAGAATCTAGAATTATATTTTTATCAATCGGAGGCCGCATTTCCTCTCGGCACCCAAATTGTTTGCACTAGTTTTCGTCTCACCCTGCACGTGCTTGTTTACTGCCAGTTATACCAGTTGCGCCATTATTATAATTGCATGGAAATTTCCAAGTAACTCAATCGGGCTGTGCCGTTAAACAAGGCGTCCGTAATTAATTCCAAAGGCTGAATTGAATCTGTTTCAACTAATCACCTGCGAGGATAATGCTGGCGATCAATATTAAGGCCATGTTGACATTGGCGAAAGCTACGCTGGCCATGCATGCAACAAACAGTGCGAAGCAAAGATATAGATAGCGCTTGATTCGCCCACTCAATTCATTTTCATTAATTCGTTGCTCTTGATTGCTGCATCTAAGGCAGACACACGATCACTGAACTTTATTCGCATTACGCATTCACAGTATAATACGCTGCAGTTGGTTGCGAAATCTAATAGATTCATCAGCTTTCATTTGCTCACCATCATGTGTTCAAAGGCATTTCATTTCACGCCCTTTAACTTCAATGATTATGGCGCGCTCACACTAGAAGTTAAAGCGTGAAGCCATAGAGTATCTTAGCTTGGCTGCATCTTTCATTTTCCGCGTTCACGCCAAATTTCCAACAAATAGAACACGTTCAATTAAATTCGATCAAAACTGGAAACATCCATTTGCAAGGCGTGTACGTGAACTATAGCTTAGATTCTTTTAAATAAAAAGGTTTACCTGTCGTGCAAAATTCTAAATTGTTGTTCTGTGAGCTTCTCCAGCACGACCTCGATTCCGAAAGTCCGTGCACTTCTTGGGCGGCTACAGTTGTAGTCGAATGAATAGCGAGAGATTAACTTAAAGATTCAACGTAGTCGATTCGAAAACTAATTAAGTGTGCCATGCAATCAATTAAGAAAATCAATCAAATTAAATGTATGTTCATGAGGGGATACTAAGAGCAACAAACTTACACAATTTTGCGGCGACGATAAACAAAGTGGCCATCAAGACGCCCATAACGCGAAGCATTTCGTACTGGATTATCGTCTTTCGATACTTCTGCCAATCACAGGCCCGCATAAACCCTTTGAACAGCAATTCACGACCTGGTGTCAAATCTTTTATAGAAAACCAACAGAAATTTAATCTGAGATTAACACTTTGCGTCGAGTGTCAGCGATAAAACAAACAAACGATTAGTAATTATGGAACCTATTTGCTGAAAAAACTAGATAGGTGGAAATTTCCACCTATCTATCACGCACCGATCGAACTCTTCAGGCGCCCACACTTCACACAATTGGAATTTCACGTTGACTTTTCATGTGCGCTTGGCAAACTATAATTAATCAATCGAGAGCTGAGCACGCCAAATGTGTTTCCATGGTTACCAATCATCCATTATTCATAAAGCAGTGAAGTCCGTGTACTGTTCACCAAACAGGTTTTTCACTTTCTTTATTAAAAAATTCTTGGAAGGGAAATGAGAGAACAGCTGTAGCTGCACTTTACCTGTTTCCTTTTCCTTCAGGGGTTTTGGCGTTGAATGTATCTGGTTGGCAACTGCCAGAACGGTGTTGCCTAGCCATAGATATACAGTTTAAGCGTAGCCCTATCTCGAGCGAGGTTTAGTCAAGCAATATTGAAACAAAACAAAAAAATCGATTAATTGCACAGAGATAAGTCGATCTATATTTTGAATAACACTAATCGCCCTTAATCATCTGTTTGCGAACAGTGTAAGAAATCTCCATTTGGGTCCACCTCAAGGTGGACCCAAATGGAAATTTCTCCATATAATAAATTTACGGACAAGAACCAAATGAATTTAGGTTTTTATTGGTACCTTTAGCATTAATTAATTGATAAACAATTGGCGCTTAGCACCCGAATTAGTTTGAAATTAACTAATCATCAAATATAATCTAAACTAATACTTTAATCTTAGCGATCGACTAGGCCTAAGTCACTAACTTAATTAACTACTCGTACGTTAATTAAATGTATCAAGTTAGGCCTAGTCGAATTAGAAATTGAATTCATGAGATTGTTGTTGTTGTTGTTTAGAATTGGCGGACCGCCTTATGATCATGTCGCCGCGGCCGACCTGAGCATCTTGGTCTTGCGCTTCTCCTCCAGCAGATTGTTTTGTTCGTCCAAGAATTCTCGCCGCTCGTCCAGAAAGCGCGCGTACTGCTCACTGTCCATGTGACGCACTACTTCGATGCCGATCGTCTTGGCCGATCCGATGAGCATGTTGCAGATGTGCTGCAGAGAGATGCATTCCAGCGCCGGATCTTTGCGCTTAATCAACGCTATCTCGTAGATGTGCTTGAGGGTCAGCATACCGGACTTTTCCTGTCCTAAAATCATTGTTCACGCTCCATTAGATAGCCAGGTAAATTGTACTTCAATTTCACCGTATGTTTGTTTGCATGTGTCCCAGTCCTAATTAGTAATTAGCACGATTACTCGATTAGTTTTTGAATTAGCACTTAATAGCTACATGTATACCTACATGGCTCAACTGGAACGTTTATTTTGTTTCCTTTTTATGAAACGTCCACACAAATCATGTGCACATTAATTAAAGTAAGTAGAATAAACATTACATTTTAGACACGTCGCTAACAGTGCACGTCCGTGCTACCATTGAACATCAAATAAGTCATTGTGACAATAAAATATGCGAAAATGAAATACAACACAAATTCCAAAAACCATCGAGTCATTTTACAATAAGATATACAAATGAGTAAATAAACTAATGGAGGGGAAATATTGTAAAATCATTTACAAATAGCAGGTTCGTATACGGTATACCTGAATTGAAAGCGCCCTTCGAGGCTCCGGCGGCCTGCTTCAGGAAGTACGAGTTGGGCGGATTCGTGATGACCAGATCGTAAGTGCGGTCAGGCTGCGAATAAAAAGGTTTGAGAACTACGATCGTGCGGAAATAAGTAACAGCCGCCTACAGCTTATTGAGCTATAAGGACCTTGACAGTGATCCTGCATGGCAGTGGGATGCCGGTCTTGATTTCTTTCGTCCTCTCGTTGAAATCCTTGCAGAACTGGGCTATGTTTATTCCACGCTGAATCATTAAAACACAATGGAGTTAACAATTTCTAATAAATAGTTGATTAATAAATTGAGGCAAATTACTTGACCAAGCATTGGACCAAGCGGTGGTCCAGGACTGGCCATGCAGGCGGGTATGTTGGTTGTCACTGGAAATAAAATGCGGGCATTGATTACCTCGAACGGCATCAACATCAGTCGCCCCTGCGCCAGCTAGGGGACACCTGGGGGTCGCGCGCGACCAATGGGTTAACATGGTCACGTGCCTTAGCCAGGGGCCCGCCGGCGGCCATCCAACGGCTGTGGATGCACCGCTAATTATATAGGCGTACGCCCTACTTACGGCCTCCTACATAAACTAGCTTACTGTAATTGCCATGGACGACTTTCTGAGCGCTCTTCTTGGCCGATTTAAGTCTCGCCACTGATTTGGACATGGCGTTAACGGTTGGCTTGGAATTAAGAGTTTAGAACCGATTTCAGTGTTCAGAAGGAAATTTTGATGGAATTCTTGTCACAATTGATCCTCAATGGGCGCCGCCATCTTTCTTTCACTCGTCACTTCCGGGTTCTTGTTTCGACAAGATGGCTGCTATCGTGGAATCGTCGTCGTTGCCTGATCCTCTGAATCCCGAAGAAATTTGCGTAGATGAAAAGGAATCCTCGTCAACAATCACGGTGAGCAATTTCTCAAACCTCATTTCAGTCAAGTAAACACTTATCGATCTATCAACGCTAGCCTGACGTTAAATTGAGTTGAAAGTTCGAAATGGCTAAATGTGACACGCCCCTCTCTGAAACGTCAACAAGTTGTGTACAAGTTGCTGTGCATTTATTCACGTAGCGCGCCTTTTTTCAAGCGCCTCATGTAGACCTACGACGTGTCTTAATAATGTCATAGCGGCATAGGCCTAGCGCTCGAACATTCAATTTCGAGCCTACGCCTGGTGTTTCATGCCGGAAAATAAGCCCCTATTAAGCATGTTTCATTGCATGCGTCGTTTTCCGCGTGGAAATCCGCCTTACAAATCACATGCACCCGCCGCGTACAAAAATTCGCAGGCGGCAAGTTAATGTCAATATATTCATTCGTTTTTGCTTCCAGATTGAAACTGTCGGCAACAAACGCAAAAGAATTCCCAAACGGGTCCTGCACTTCAGCGATGGTAACTATAGCGGACGGGATCGGCAATTGAAATCCAAATTGAATGCCAGTATAGGCAAGAAATTGCCTAATAATAATAATAATAATGATGTGTGTGTGTGTGCCGAATTTGTTAACAGGCATTTTGGAAGAATTCAGCAGCAGCGACGACGAAGATCAAGTGGACGGCGACGTAAACAGAAATGTCCTTTCGCAAGCCTTAGTCGATACGGTACCGTAAATGCAGTCAGGACTGTTTATCTTGCAACTCGACGCAATCTTTTATTTGTTTCATTGCGTGGCGCGATATATATTGCACAATACTAGCCAGTCAAGCATTAAACTGTCAACCACACTGGTATATATATTCAGTGGCATTGTCATGTCAATAAGCCTACTTTATATGGCAAAGTCACTAGCAGGCATGTATAATTAATCAGTTATCCTCCGGCTGACAAGCGTGAAGTCAAAAGGTTCATGAACCTTAGTGTAAATCGATTGTGCTTCTTTTCAGACAAAAATTATCGACATGACTACGCCCTTGTAATCAATTTATTTATTCTAGGCCTACTGTATATTAAATAAAATGTTAATTATTTATTTCTGCGTAGTCGACGCTGACGTGGGGACCTTATCTTTGGTACAAGATGGCTCGTGCCGGAAGCAAGACCCTTGCAGGTGGGAATTCAATTGAGCTCAGTAATTAGAGCTAGTCCTAATACATCTTATAAACTGTCTTGTCCGTTCGTTGATAGCGTGTGATTTCCTCGGTGAAAACTTGGCCAGCTTTTTTGGCATCACCTCGCCCAAATACCAATTCGAAGTGGACGACTACTTTCGAAAGAAGGCGGAGGTTCTAAAACTGAAATCGCTGCTTATTTATAGTCATTTCTTTGTTCGTTTGTTTACAATTGTGTTTGTTTGAATGCTTCATATCAGCAAGAGAAGCAGCAACAGCAACACGACATCGATCTGAAGAACTGGACGACGAGCGAGACGGCCATCGCTGCTGCCGCTGTCGGTGATCAGCCATCGTCATCGTCCGAATGGAAGAGGTACTAAATCTACTAATCCTGCAAATGGTACAAATATGCCGGTAACGAAGTGCGCAATCAAAAGGGTGGATGCGATATCTCACATTTTATTCTCCTTTCATCTCGTATACAATGTATATTAAGATACATGTATGTATATTATACATACATGTATCTTAACGAACTCTGATTTTCTTATTTATATATTTTATATGCTTATTAATTTTATTATTGTTTTATAATGCAAATATATTATTGCGGGTCGTTGCACGATATTTTGTGTTTCTCTGCAGCCATGGATATTGTTTTGGTTTGTTTTAATCGATGTTGCAGTGATCAATTTGGTCATGTCCAGTTGTAATTATATTTGCGTTTATTTGCTGTACTCCCCGTGCCTGATTGCTGCTTCTTTTAAAAAAGTAAACGTTATTTGCTTTAATTTGATTCTCTTCATCCATCATTTCTAACCTTCCATTGATTATATTGATCAATCGTGATTGTTCCTGATTTACCCATTGTTTCTTTTTGGCTTTATTTAGAGTCGACGTTTAGCAGGCCTGCTTCGACGAAGCTGATTTTTCTTCCAGGCTGAGCTCCACGCCTTGCGCCAGCCACGATTTATTCAATTCAATGCGGGATTTTATTTACGCATGAATTAAACTTTTTTTTATTGCATGTTAAAAGGGGAATTAATATTAATTATTTCGTTTATGATTTAGGCTGGAATCACTGACTTTTAGGGCATTCCCGACTTGAAAAAATCCCGAGACAGGCTGAGAATACATCATTTTTCCATTCACTGAGCCTTGTTTTAAGTCATAACAGCTCTAAAAGTCCTTAGTGATTCCAGCCTTAGAGAATTGTCATAAAAATGATATTATTTTATATGCAAATATGAAGATTTTACAAAAGTACGGGCATTCAGCGCTAGGCTTGCTTTCGGCAGGAGTGGGAACGTGACACTTGATTAATTGACGGTGTTCACTCGGCACATGCTTTGCGACGCGTCGCTTGCTTTAGAAAATTGAAATTTAAAACCTCCCGCGAAATAAATTTCATCCGGAAATGACGTCATAGACGTCTGCGGTTACGCGATGACGTAACTTCCTGGAATATCGGAATGAGTAGACTTCCGGTTCAAGCATTCGCCACTCGTTTGTCCCTGTCGTTTCTGAAGAGAATTTTCTTTTCTTTGCAAGAAAAAAATGGTGAGTATTATTTTATTTTGTTTTCACTTGTTAATTAAGTAACGGGGAGGCGCCTTTGATCAAGCTTAACCGTTAAAAACTTTAAATGGAGCTGTTCTGAAAAGAGTAACGCAAGACGTTCCAAAAGTGCCTATTCACGGCGGCCATTTTAAAACTCGCTTGAAAATGGAAAGTCAACTTGCTCTTTCTACATTATCTGTCCTCGCCTCTTAAGAAGTTTAGACCACGCATATGTTATTAACTATTAGTAAATTGTTATCCTTACTGGATTAAACTAAACTGCGATACTGTGAAGCGCGTGATTGTAACATTTCCAAATATAGGCCTAGGCCATCAGTGCATTATAGAATCTAGATTCTATAATTATTGGCCTCGCTATAATCTTATAAGTTACAAGAATTGGGCTAGAGGCAAAATGTTCAAAGACCCGATCAGCCTTCCCTATCAATAATTTGGGTGCATGTATCGTTTATCATACGTGCGAGGTGTCTGTGCAAATTCAATCTCATGCAAACGGACATTCGAGCAGGTAAACAGACAAAACAGACGTACGGACCACCATTTGAACCTGCTACATGTAGTTGATAAGCAGACCTCGCTCGCTCGGACAATTAATTAGGGATCTAGGATGGGCCTGCTGCAGCTAGTAGGGAACGTTTGTGGCGGAAGTTACAGAATTTTGTGTTTACATGTATTGATGTATCTAATATGCAGGGACAGAACCAGTCGGGCGGCAGTGGTGGTGGAGCCGGCAATGACAAGAAAGATGATAAGGTAAGCATCGACGCAAGTTCTACTGGTAATTATTTCAGTAATGAGATGAGTACGTCAGTACGTGCTGCACGGAACGCAGTTTGATCAAAGTAGGGCGTCATAGCAATCAAGTGTAGGCTATTTGGTAGCTTGTAGTTTCCCACCCATTCAGTGGTCTTGTTAGTTGTCTGCTGCTGTCAAGCACTCAAGCATGCATCTTCTAATTATGAGCGACATGGTGTCTTAATCTTAAGCGAGATCGTAATTAATGTAAAGGACAAAAAGAAGAAGTACGAGCCACCGATACCGACTCGCGTTGGCAAGAGGCGTCGTCGTCAGAAGGGCCCAGATGCTGCCAGCAAGCTGCCCCTAGGTATTTGAATGCGTGCTAACACTTACTATTTCCTGTTGAACACGAGCTAAATGCTGGGATGAATTTCGCTCTTGCGTAAACAGTGACGCCGCACACTCGATGCCGATTGAAGCTGCTGAAGATGGAACGGATCAAGGACTACCTGCTGATGGAGGAGGAGTTCATTCGAAACCAGGAACGTCTTAAGCCGCAAGAGGAGAAGCACGAGGTCAGAATTAACGCTCATCCAGGCTGCAATTAAAATCTTTTAATTGTGCCTCGTGTTGCAGGAAGAGCGATCCAAGGTGGACGACCTGCGTGGCTCGCCCATGTCCGTCGGCAACCTAGAGGAGATCATCGACGACAACCACGCGATCGTGTCGACGTCGGTGGGCAGCGAGCACTACGTGAGCATCCTTTCGTTCGTCGACAAGGAACAGCTGGAGCCGAGCTGTTCGGTCCTGCTCAATCACAAGGTGCATGCCGTCATCGGTGTCCTGTCGGACGACACTGACCCCATGGTCACCGTCATGAAGTTGGAGAAGGCGCCGCAAGAGACGTACGCCGACATCGGCGGACTGGACACTCAGATCCAGGAGATCAAAGAATCGGTGGAGCTTCCGCTCACGCATCCCGAGTACTACGAGGAGATGGGCATCAAGTCGCCCAAAGGGGTAATATTATACGGCGCACCTGGCACGGGTAAGTCTGCATGAGCGTTTAAAGCTTGCGTTTTACACGCTGGCTCACATGGTTTATTTGAAATTTGAACCTCAAACTTTAACATAGCTTGAAGGTTAAATTTCAAATAATACCATGCTAGGCACCGTATGACGAATTTGCGCGTTTAGACTTTTCAGAGATTCTACATGTATATAATCAATGTAAACTAAAGTAAAATAATTTACTTAAAATTATTTTAATTGATTTGCTTCGCAGGAAAGACGTTGTTAGCGAAAGCTGTCGCCAATCAGACGTCTGCCACATTCCTCAGAGTTGTTGGTTCAGAATTAATCCAGAAATACTTGGTAACCAATCAATCAAATGATTAATCGCTGTCTGCAATTGATACATCGGATCTAAATCAATCGATAAATGTTCGGTCTAGGGTGACGGTCCCAAGCTGGTGCGAGAGTTGTTCAGAGTTGCCGAGGAACACGCACCGTCCATCGTGTTCATCGATGAGATCGACGCCATCGGAACGAAAAGGTTTTTTTAGGATATTTATCGCGTGTTCATCGACATACATGTAGAAAAGCTTTTGGGCATTCTTATTTAGACCATATTATTGCATATTTATCCGGCCTCAAATGCTGGCTTCTTTTGCTCAGGTACGATTCTAATTCTGGTGGTGAGAGAGAAATCCAGCGAACTATGCTCGAACTGCTCAATCAATTGGACGGGTTCGACTCTCGAGGCGACGTCAAGGTGAGCACAAAGGAAAATAAAATTGACCACGAACGCACTCTATCTGTGTCCTTGTCGTGACGTTGAGTTTATGTCGTGTAGGTGGTGATGGCCACCAATCGAATCGAGACGTTGGACCCAGCGCTCATTCGCCCTGGCCGCATCGATCGCAAGATCGAGTTCCCGCTGCCCGACGAGAAGACAAAGCGCCGCATCTTTCAGATCCATACGAGCCGCATGACTCTGGCCGAGGACGTGAACCTCGAGGAGCTCATCATGGCCAAGGACGACCTGTCGGGCGCCGATATCAAGGTAAGCCGCCCTGTAGCAGTTACTTTGAACCGCCTGTATTGCGTGTGCGTGACACTCTGGGTTCGCTGTAGGCCATTTGCACTGAGGCTGGTCTGATGGCGCTGCGAGAGCGGCGCATGAAGGTGACCAACGAGGACTTCCGCAAGTCCAAGGAGAACGTGCTGTATCGCAAGAAGGAGGGAACTCCGGAGGGGCTTTACCTTTAAAAGTTAAGAGACCCCTTTGTTCCCCGATATGCCGACTCCCCTTCCTCGTCGCAATGAATGCACTTGAATGCAAAGATTACAACAAACACACATCTCTGTCTTATTTAATAAATCGATTTGAATGGATCTCCACTCATCGTTTCCATTATTGCCACTAGCAAGGTTAAAGGTGGTTCCACATGGACGAACTGCAGCGAACAGCAGCGAATTTCGCCACGAAATTCGCGACGAACTCCAGCGAATTTTGACGTCACATCGCGAATTTAGACGTCATGCCGCGAATAACCATTTCAAATGGGACGCGA
>JAQIYI010000168.1:0-26628 GCA_034700265.1 Polyzonium germanicum
TGGCAGGATTGCGGCGGCTGCTGTCAGGATTGCAGGCAGGCAGGCAGGATTGCAGACAGGCAGGATTTCTACTACCATCATCTCGCCGACGTGCTACCCTCATGTGTGGTGTGTATGGCCTATTTTAATATTTAGATTCTTGATATATTTTAAATTTAATATTTAGATCTTGATATTAGCGGACATCCTGTCAACCAAAGGACGACTCATCTCAATTCTCACGTAGGCCTACACGGTATGTCGATAATATGTCCTAATATTTCAACACATGTTGCTCGCGTTTGGTATAAGTCCTACTGTCACCATTTGGCTCGCGTCAACACTACTGCGACCATTTCGCGCGCGTTTTTGGCGCGTTGGTGGTCGCCATTTTTATTCTGGGTAGGGGCGTCAGCAATGCGGAAATATGCGTCCTGCCCATTAAAAATTCTCATTTTTATTTTTGGTAATCCATCTTCTCTATCTCTATCGCTTCCTGTCATTAACGTTCACAACTTGTAGCAAATTGGCCATGAGCGTGCTCGACGCGACATCGGGGTGGATGCATGCGCTTCAAGATTGGACCTTGACAGTGCTTCTGCTTCTTTGGAGTCGTGAGTCTCAACTGTTGCTTCTAATATAAATTTTAGATTAAAGTTTAAAAAGTTATACAACTCCTCATGTCCCTTACAACGTTATAAGTGAATCAGGACCCCCCCTTGAAAGGAAGCAATCACTGTGATGATTCCCCCATTCCAAAAGTTTATTAAAATTGACCGGGAATTCTTTAGCTTCCTGCACGGCGGCTCATGCTTAGCTATGAAATTCATACTGGCATCCTGTGTCTGTCACCGACAACAGTACTTATTTTGTATTATTATGTAGTACACTTATTTTTTATTATCATATTATATTTCTGGCATGGACGACTTTTTGCAACGAAAACCTGAGATTCTCCTGGTGAGTCATTTTATTTGTGTTTCATTTTGATTCAAGTCGGCGTCAAAATAGTTAACACAAATTATTAACTACCTATTTTGCCATAGGTCTATTTAGCCCTATTAACAACGTTTAAAATCATTACCGTATGGCTGTAGCCTAATGAATACTTATGAAGAGTTTAAGATCCATAACCCACTTCAAAAGTACAAGTGTAGCTATCAAAATCTAAGACTTGCAACTTTATATTTTTATAATAATAGGACTATTCTTAGCAGGGGTCGCCGATTCTCTCCCTTCGCCGCCTGACACGGCACCCACCACCGTTCCATTCATCACTGGCTCCATGCTTGGCAACACAGTTCCGAAGCGCTGCTGCTCACACGTTCAGAAAACAAGAAAGACTTTGGTCAATATCACTACTAGTAAACAATATTGGGCCAACTGTGTTGGTCAAACAGAATTTGATCCAATTATATCGTGGTGAGTTTCATAAAATATTTTTATTTTATAAACTAAATTTTATAAAACGATTACTACATGAAGGCCAACTATAAGTAGAAAAATAAAGCATTATATTATATGCCTATTCCATAAAGGTCTAACAGGCCTATATAAGGCTGAATTCGTTCCCACCAAACGCTATTGCGCCGCGGTACTGTTCCGCTACAGTGCTGAGGGATCAGCAAGTTGTAGCGCCGCGCGCCGCGCTATAGGGAACTGGCAGGGTGGCCCTGCGGACGCCGTTCACAGTACAGTCAGCGCCACAGTCAGAGCAGCGGCCAAATACAAAAGCAGAAAGCGGCAGTCACGCAACATCAAGGAAAAGCTTACAATTTTGGCCGCTACAAGAAAGTGGCGCTCTCAACAAAATGTTAGAGAGCCTGGCAGTCCTCAAACACTCTTGCCAGTTCCCTATATATCTTGCTGATCCCTCAGCACTGTAGCGCGGCGCAATAGCGTTTGGTGGGAAACATATGCGTTACAATCATGTTATGACGTCATACCGTGCGTCAAAAGGCAGCCATTTCTTGTTTGCAAGCGACTGCGACTGCGGTGGAAAATTTTCAAGAAATTAATGTTGTATGACGTCATGGAATGCGTCTAGCCAATTAGAGGAGGCCATGACCATTAAACATCAGATGTTGTACGTACATGCTAGTCATCAATAGATAGCGCCATTGTTCTTGGTTAATTGTTTTTCTTGCTAGTTGCTTTCTTATTTTGGATGAACTTGCACAGCTTTGCATGCGTTCCAATCTTGCAACGCGACGCATGCAACGGAGTTACATAAACTGCTGAGCACGACAGTTGGTTACAGTTGGTCATTTTTTAATACCGGTAGGACAATTAGACAATGGAATGATCTTTCAGAAACACAGGTTGGCTTGGTAAATGCGGCAATTATAGTTTGAGGTTCTGGGTTTTAGGGGTTGTTTCTTATTTTTGTTGTTTATCGTGGTGAAATTAATCTCTTCCCCCCCCCCCCTACCCTATATTTCGTCATCATCACCATATTGATGGACATCATTCGTTGCGTTGCTATGGTTTTTGAAACACGACAAACGCGACCACGTTGGTCCATCATATTTACCTTCTTCTTCTTCTTCTTTTCTTAACACTAATGGCTTTTCCCATCCATCCGGATGCATATAAGCCACATCGCAGTTCAAATGGCTACTAGAGCCGACCGGAGAATCAATCTGGAGAACCAGAACAACACAACACCCAGGAGATGGTGCAATGGGGATCGAACCTACTACCCCGAGTAGCCGTGTGTGAGCAGAGCAAAGCCGAAAGCCGTGCTCGACCCACTGCGCAACCGGAGCTCCCCCATCATATTTACCTCGATCCTCCCTGATGTCCAAAAATCCCGCGCAAGGAGTTTCCGAGCCGGAAGTTCCGCTGGCATTTCCGTCCTACTTACCGTCGTCAGCTACTCGATCGATCGGTCGGTCGGGTGCACGACTGCACGTCGGGTGTCGTTGGCTGTCTCGCCACTGTCGCCCCATCCGCACAGTCTCGGCCTCTTGCCCGCGTTCACGCTGAGTTAACCAACGCCTAGTCGCGTACGTTTACCGGTAGTTATTTCTTGCAGCGAACCGCTCACGGTGGAGTTGGCCGCCTTGGAAATGTTCAAGCGTAAACTAACTGCGTTGAAGCATCACAGTGCCGACAAATTCGCTGTCAATGGTATAGTAATTAGGCGTTTCTTTAGTAGTTTCTTTGGTTCTACAGTGCTAGTACCGTGCACGTAGGTAGTAGGCCTATGTGAGAGAATCAGAGAATGAGCTAGGCCTATCATTGGCAGTAGCCTTATAGCTTGGGCTAGTTAATAGTTGCACCTACTCCTACCACTTTGTAAAACCACCACGGAGGTGCTAAAACTACTTAGACTAGTAATTATGCTACGTACGGTGTGTATAACTTGCATAAGCATAACGTCACAGTATATAGAAGAGGCCCTACATTGTGATAAGGTTTACTGCGTAGACCTACATTTATTTCCTATGTACGATGATACCAATGCTCCAGAATCTAGATGTGTGTGTGTGTTTAATTGTCCGAGCGAAGCTAAAACGATGTTTCTGGCTGTGCTTGTGCACATCATAGAGCACACTTACTGGTACAGAGTATAGGCCTACACATAGGCCGACAATAAGAATTAACATGTAGGGCGCTACATTTATTTAACGTGATTCCGTTCTCGCTCTGTAGATGAGACCCAATTCAGAAATCTTGTCGTCTGGCTGGAGGACAGAAAGATCAAGTTCTATGCGATCGAAGCCAGGACCGGTCTGAGGAACACCAAAGCGACCGATTGGAACCAGCACTTTCACACAGTGAGTTAGTTAACCAAGTGCCGGTAATTATTTGGGACTCTTTTTAAACTTCTAGTGCAGCTATGTTGGATATATTGCATTTTATTTACCAGCGTGTTACTGGTGCATGTAGGCCTACTTAATTTTTTTGGGTCCCCCATTGACCATCCGTTCCAAAGATCCCCCCATATTTTTTCCATACGCCACAAACTGACCAAATACCCTTTTACTAAGGCTAGCAGTGGCATAGGCCTATGCAAGACTTTGAAAAGACGGGCTCAGATCAAAGCAATTTTCAAAAAGCTTATTGTTAATTCGTCTTTTCCGATCAAGGTGTCGCGCATCTAATAAATTTCCCGGCATGATAGTGTTTCGATGCCAGTAGAATATCAGACGTCTGATAAATAGACTAAAATTAAAGCCCGTATCACTAACCCCAGCTTGAACTCTTCTTATTCAAGCCAGCCTTTTCCCCTATGAGAATTTCCATTTTATTCTATTATCCATTGCACATGCATTCTCGAGATTGAACGCACTATCTTGAGAATACACGTGTGATTGATAATGGAATTCAATGCAAGTTATCACGTGCAAAACTCTTTACTTGAGTAAGACAAGCTCAAGTGTGTGGTTAGTGATACAGGCCTAATTGACATGGTTATTTTGAAGTTAATTTTTCGTGCAACTGACTTCACAAGATTAGTCTTGACTTTTTCTTCTTCAGTATTTGAAAGACCTCGAGTGTCCTCTGGACTACGAAAACAATGCGAGCGTCATTGATTGGCTTCTTGGCTGGGCGATTCATCTTGAATACAAGGACAACGGTACCGTACTCCTACACGATACTCGATTTGCGCTTATTGAAGTTCCATTTGAAATTAAACGACTTTTTTTTACCAACAATTAAAATAAAAGCCAAAGTTTACAACGAGAAGACTTCGGATAATTTAACTGAAGACAAACAAATGGCGCCTCAGCTAGTCACAAGCTCTAACCCTTTGGACAACTTGTCCTGTAAGAGCAACATAATAAAGTAGCCTGTACGCGGGTATGTGTTGAAATTGGAAAAAATCCATTTGTTGACTTTTCGTGATTATATTTTAACAGTTCAAAGTGGCGATTTCAAGGAAGGAGTTGACAAGTTGGCTAAATTGCTCAACGTGACCAAACATCCTGACCACTTGGTCACACTGGCGGTAATTTACTAAGATTTTCCCATTCCCATATAACTAAACCTAGGCTATAATAAAACTGGTTTAATTTTTTGCAAGGCTGTCTGCCACCTTATCAAGGAACGGTTTAACGATGAGGTTCTCAAGAATCCAAACGAGCACGTAATCGACGTAGGTGTTCCGAAATTCTCTAAATGAATTTTTGTTTTACGCCTCAATAGCGTATTTCAATCATTAGTGTACTGCTGATGTCATGTAACTTATTTTACGTGCAACTTACGCTCGGACAATATTAGTATTGCATGCTAATAGCCTAGTTGTGTAATCAGATTGCAATGCAGATTCGTAGGCATAAAATGTACACAAAACTTAATTTAAATATTTAATTCTAGGGGAAACCGTTGCCGCTCAAGGAATGCGCTTTGGGATTCGAAACTGGAGGTACGTTGGATCAAGTCAAAAGTTTAGTAAAAGGTCAGAGTTTTGAATGAATTATTAATTAGACGCTATTTTTGGTCTTTGAAAAGACAACGTTCTGAATGACGCAGCCAAAATCCTACGATTGCTCTTCATTCACGACTTGCGTGACCTTCAGACGCAAATCAACGAGGCGATAGTGGCCATCCAGGCAATCACGTCCAATCCGAAAACAGACACAAGTCTAGGACAAGTTGGCAGATAAAATAAGGATCGTAAAAGCGAGGGTTTTTTTTATTATTTTTAAATTTCTTTGTCTTTATTTAAAAAAAAATCAGAAAGATGTGTGTTAAGACAAACACGCTTACCTAGTAATAAAATAAGTCTCTAAAACATCCAGATATTGTAATGAGTGAGAAATAATCACTCGGCTTTCTAACGGTTATTTCGTTCTGAGGTTTTCATCCTATCGTAACGGTAAGGCTATAGGGCGCTCGAGGTCGTCGACAGTCGATTCGTGTCTTTAGATCTCGTTGCAGACAGGCTCTTCGCCATCCAGCGTGTAATCAGGGCATGCGCAACTTCGACCTCCGAGGATGTTCGCCAGACACAGGTGACGACAGCCGCCATTTTGTACAGCGCATGCGACGTTAGCTAATGAAGACAAAATTAAAACTATCATAATTAGGGCGATCGCCATGCTGCAAATAAAAAGGTAAAATATTGCGTTTTAACAGATAATTCAAACCATTAGTCCTCGCTTCGCTCGGACAATTAATTAATGTATATACATCTACCGAGTATACAGTATATACAATTTTATTTTTAAATGTTTTAGATGTTCTCCAGTGTACCTCTTGGACATCGTTCTGGAACGACAGCGAGACCATAAAGTTTGCCGCTCCCTCCAAGTGGCGGTTCAATCGGCGTTTCTCGTTGCCCTCCGGCTTTACTAAGAATTTCAATCTTGTGCCTTAAATCAAATAAACGAAACGAATGGAATTATTTTTTTAGTACCGGTAATGATTTGATGGGACATTGCCAAGAGAGTCCAATTTTTAGTTACAAACAAACTGGGCATGATCCACATGATCAGCAATTCAAACCCGGCAAACTTTGGAAATAGTTGAAAACAATAGTCAAAACGCACGTTTCCCAGTCGGTCCAGTAGAAATGTTGCCGGCTATTTGTCAAGCCGAACGGATATGAAAGCGCTGAAACTATGGTCCGACGATTTTGTCCTTGCAGTAGGCAACATTCAATTCGTTTCTTTCCTGTTTTATTGTACGACACAAGTGTTTTGTTATGGACAATCATAATTCATAAAAGACAATTAGGCGTCCCGCGCGGGGGGAGGGGGCCTAATTATTTGAGAGCGACAGTTGAGATGTGGTGAAATATGAATGTCATAGGCCTACCAGCATCTGCCCAGCACAATTCCTCCCGTTCGTAGTCGATGGTCAGAGAGTTAGGAAGCTCGATATCGGTGTTGACTATGATCGTCCTGCCCGTACCGTCCATACTGGCCGACTCGATTTTGGGGCTGGATCGGTTCCAGTCGGACCAGAACAGCAACCTGCATTTAGTTTTTTTTAATTATTCAATTCATGTTGTTCAAATTGCATTTAAAAATTGTAGATATGAAGGGTGTCCAAAAAGGCCGACGGAACAAGTTTTTAAAGTTCGTTAAAGCAACGACTGACCCTCGTGCCGGATGGACGGCGATTCCTCTAGGATTCGACAACTCCGTCTCGATGACGATTTTTCGATCTCGATTCGGACTGTCCATGCGAGCGACTTGGATGTTGTCTTTGATCGAGTCTGTCCAGAAAACGTTGCGGCTTATCCAGTCTACGGCCACCCCTTCCGGAGACTCCACCTCTACGTGAGTGAATTAAATATAATACAAAAATAAAAATCACGGCCTCGTAAGTTGAACGAAATGTTTGTAATTTTTTTTCATATTCACCAAAGTCAACGAAAATTTCAACGTTGGATCCATCGTAGTTGGAACGTTTGATGGCCTTTCCGGACACGTCCGCCCAGTACAGATGACCGCCGGAACAGTCGACGTCAACGCCGATGGCTGTCTGCAGTGGCTGCATGATTATCGGTTTACCTGGATCGGAGCCACCGTCCAATGGAGTCCTCACCAACGACATTCCTTGCGAGCTTACCAAGAAGTTGCCTTCGAATTTTGGAGCCTCTGTGTGGTTAATCGATCCAAGGTAATTTAGACACAGATTTGAATTACATTTACTAAGGTACTATCTGGAGCCTATAACGATAACTAACATATTCGCGTCATACCCGAGCAAGTGTGGCCATCGCCGACGTATCCTTGGACGCATTGGCACAGGAAATGGCCGAAATCGGCGACTTGAACGCACTCGGCGTTCGGATCGCAAGCGGACGGATCATTGAGGCAAGGACGTCCTTGAATGCAGTTCAGTCCGTTTCCGATGTAGCCCTTAAGATATCGAATTTTTCATAGAATTTATAATGCTGTTTGTCAGTTTGTTATCCAATTAATTAAATAAATATAAATAATAATAATAAAAATTGATTTGTTTTACATCTCTACAGAGGCACTGAAATGCCAAAGTCAGCGGATCTTGGACGCAGTCAGCGTTGACGTCGCAATTATCGATGACGTTGCAAGAGGTGGTTGCTGCACGACATGTCAATCCGTCTCCGTGGAAACCCGGGTTGCACTTGCACTGATGTCGCGACGTTTCATGGTTGTAGATGCACTGCGCCTGACGATCGCAGTTTTTTTGGACGTCACACGAATGCTCTGAAAGTTCAGGGAAGATACAAATTCGAGGCAAGTTGAACATAACATTTGAATCTTATTTTATTCAATAATTTTAATTTTAGTTTTTTTTTTGTAAGAAGAATTAGGGTGTACATTTAATGAAATTTAAATATTTGTTTTAAAACGTTTCAATATTTAAATATTTAACTATGGTTCGTATTCGTATCTTAACCTGCGTCTTCAACGTTGCACTTGAGACCAGTGCCAACGTAACCTGGGTTGCAAACGCATCGGTAACGTAGAGCGGTGTTGTCGTGCACGCACTGAGCGTTTGGATCGCAATCTTCCAGCGTACTGCATTCGTCTGAACAGTTTTAAGGGGAAATTACGAATTGCATACACATTACACAATTATACCCTCGTACATAAATGGGCAGATGTAGAGGTCTGAAATTTGAATCACCAGCTCTTTTCTAATGGTTTAAAACTTTATTTACCAATAGCTTTGCACGCTCTTCCGTCTCCTTCGTAGCCCTCGATGCACATGCACACGTAGGTGTTTTGAACGCGATCGATCAGGCACTGGGCGTGGATGGAGCAGATGTTCACTCGATCGCAGGTGACGTCTTCAATTGATGTTTTTTTGTTGTTGGTGAAATTAACGTTAATTTTTTTATTGTTTATAGTTTTAATTAGACTTTAATTGAATTCATTTTTATAAAGCATTTTCAGAAAAAAGTGCAATGTTTTTTAGAACTAATGAAAAGCAACATGGCGGCTTCAATTGTGTGCAAATTTAGGATGATGCTGCTCCATAGACTCCCATATGTTGGTCAGCAGTTGTTCTGTTGCACTCACCTTTTTTTTCATCTAAGCCATTATTCAAATAATACTTCTAAATACTCCGTACATCTACATGTATACCGTGAGTGTGGAGACAGAAAATTGTAAAAAAAAAAGGAATAAAAAACCTTTGGTGATTGAAGATTCACGTCAATGTCGAATCAAGGGACCTCACAAATGAACAAATACAAGATTACAAGCGAGTCACCGAGGAATCATCTTTGACCGAATGGCGGCGCCATGTTCTACTTTGATCTTTTTTATTAGAAAAAAGCTATTTAGGCCTGCTTTCAATACTCGCTATACCTCCCCTTAATATTAAAGAATGTAGTACATCGTAATTTACACTTCTTCATTTTGTTTGAGATAATTAAATTGATGTAATTGTCCAATTAGGTTATATTACTCAAAAGGTTTCAATTGATAATCAACAGATGTGTCATTTTGACCTTCCCTTTTCAGCCACACATTTACGAAGAAATTATGAAAATGTTCACAGTAATAACAATTGAGGCAAGTTCAGCTGCATACAATGTTGGATCAAGTGTTGAAGACCGGAAGCAGCAATACAGGTAAGAAAACCATGTTAACCAAATCAGACTTTGTTTTATTTATACCACCAAGAGAGTTTAATTATCTTTTTTTAAAGGCACGTTTCACTTGCAGTAATCAACGCTTTAGCCAACATTGCTGCCAATATCCAGGGGGAGAATGAAAGGATGGAATTATTAGTGCATCTCTTGGAGCTGTTTGTCCAGTTAGGACTTAAGGGGAAAAGTGCAAGTGAAAAGGCTCATATCTCAATCAAAGTAAGTGTTTTGTAGTTTTATACGTTTGTAATCTTAATGATAATTGATGAGCACAGACACCCAAGGGATACAGGCTCATACAGGAAGGAATCAAACCCCAAATCCCGAGTGGTCAGGAGTACAGACAGCGAACTATGAGCCATGGGGGACCCTGTGGTTAATTAAAGAGATGACAAATTCTGTTGGATCGGTCAAGTGTGTGTATTTGTGGCATGGAAAGTTAGGTGTCATTTGATTGCTAAGAAATTAGGTGGTTTTCACATGCAGCAGTTAAAAGGCCCCAATGAAAAATTCTTAATTAATATTTGGCAAATAAAATTGTTTAAACTTTAGAGTGAACACCCCTCCCCATTGCCACAAATGGGGAGAGGGGGGAAGTTGTGATACCCCACCAGCACACCATGATTAGGTGTGAACGATGTTACAGGTTATTCGAACTTGTCCAGAAAGAAAATGACCACTCAAAACACTTATTCCAAGTTACATAACTGTATTATACAGTATGTCTATTTGGGGAACCATTGATTTCGAATATAGCAAATATAGGCACATATTTTGAGCTATAATTTATGTAATTTACCATTGATGCCTATTTTATTTTTCTCAGGCATCAAGTAGTGCTGGTAATTTAGGGATTCTCATTCCTGTCATTGCCACAGTAAGTGATTCATAAGAAAGTTGCCTTACTATATATATTTTCTTGTGGCTAATTAATAATAACATTTCTCATTGCATTGTTCAAGGTGATTCAAAGTCTGCCTCCAGTGCGGAATTCAAAGCCTCGTCTTCAGAAGTTATTTCGTGACTTTTGGCTCTACTGTGTTGTCATGGGTTTCACTATTAAATCCTCAGGTATTGCATACTTGTAAATTTAATTACCAAGGCTCGAATCACTAATAACTTTTTGAGCTGTCTTGACTTGCAATAATCCCATGACAGGTTGAGAATACGTCATTTTTCTATTCAGAGAGAATGGATATATGACGTCATCAGAGGTTGTCTGCGATTTTTTCAAGTCGAGACAGCTCTAAAAGTCATTAGTGATTCCAACCTAATTCTTGATTTCCTCCATTTCTAAAAGGTATTACTTTATCCAAAACCTCATTACTTAATCTTATAGTTGGGTTGTTTAACCAAGACTGCAAATGGGGTGTAAAAATATGCCCAGATAAAAATTGCTTGCTGCTCGTGATGTCGCCTCGACTATGAGTCACTTCTGTGAATACAATTAATTTTGTTTGTTAATTTCACGTCGTTTAAGGGATTTGGCCATACGAATGGTACGAAGGCGTTCATGAGATTTCCACAAAGTCTCCATTGTTGACGTCAATGTCTTCGTTACGTTCTGAACTCCAGTACAATTCAGCTCTGAGAAATGACAGTGTATCCATTGTGAGTCAACTAAAAATATTTTACAGATATGATTTTTCATTCGTAGGCCTACTCCTAAAGACATTAATGCACTTAATCTCTTCTGATTTGAAACTTTTTTTAACTTTTCATAATATACACTATCGCATGTAGACCTTTTATGTACCGGTATCCTTCACGTTATTCGCGTTTAATGTGTTGTCGTCACTCGATTAGTAATGGCTGACGAACGGCAAATCTTCTCTTTGTTAGCGTATTGCTTAATTATAATAATAATTGCGTTTTTAATTGGATTATATAGACTGAACTGGTGGAGCTAAGAACTCAAGTTATGAATCTTCTGCATCATCCTCAAGAAGTCATTCCGCTTGTTAACAAGCTTAACTTTGCTCAATGCACATATCTGCTTTCTGTTTACTGGCTGGAAACTTTAAGGTAATTTGTATTAGCATAATAGACACGATAAGCTACACGAAAAATGAACGGAATGCTAAATAATAACGTCACCAACTCATTTTAAAATATCCTTGCTTGGCGTCTAGCCAGAATAATTTACAACTTACCTACATAATTGTTTAGCGTTCCGTTGATTCTTACGTGTAGCATATCCTGTCTAATGTATAATGTTTAGCTCCTGAAAAAATGTTTTAACACGCTCAAACATTGTACCATTAGATTACAACTTAGTAATACTTCTGAGAATATCTGCACCAATGACACTTTGAAAATAATTCAAAGTTTTATACAAACATCTTTCTGATGGCATAATATTGTGTGGAATTGGGGATATGATGTTCATTCTGACAACTTTCGTTTGTTAAAACGGATGAATTTTCACCAAAATGATTCCATTCATTCATCCATCCATCTAAATTGTTTTAATGGTCTTTATGACTTGAATTGAATGAATGTGTAAAGAAGTACCAAAACCTCATCTCGATATTTTCACACGGTAGCTTTATCCAATGTATATTTATGTTATAAAACTTCTACTTATGGTTAATGTCAGCCTTTCGATCTACAATTGTATCATCATGATTAGCACGAATCTTAGTTAATTTAAAATTCTCAAATTGCCAAATTCCCCAAATTTAATTGACTTTTTGTTTTATATTTGTTACTTTTCTTAGGGTTCAAAAGATTCAAAACAAAAACAGCCTTCAATGCCTCTTTGCTTATTTGGAAGATGTTGCAATCTGCAAGGATAAAGATGGTAAGATCAAGATATCAACCACATTGGGCGAAATGCGAAGGGGTAATGCATGTCTCTCTCGGTATTGTCTAGGGGGAACTGAGCCATTGTTAATATTGTGTTGGTTAAAAAAATTAGCCTCAATGCTTGACTCACGGCATGTTATCCAGAATGCCACTTTTCAAAACACCAAACTGCCCCATAGTGTATCATTGTAGGCCTATAGTAAATACGAGGGTGGTCGCCGGATAGTACAGCAAATTCTATGCCACACTTTAAATAAATATTTGTGTTTTATAAAATGTTCTAATTTCATCACATTATTTTAAAGGGATATGGCAATGCATAAACTATGTGTGTGATCAAGTCTTCAAGAAATTCCTGGACATCATGGCAGAAAAGCCTAAAAACGAAAAAAAGGAACAAGACCTTGAGGTTCATGCACAAGCTCTCCTTCTTAAATTTAACCACCCAAATCGACAGATACGCAGAGTTGCTGACCGTTATCTATCAAGTCTTGTCGACAGGTAATAATTATTATTTATAATTAAAATTTTTACAAGCTGCCCATATATGTTTTCCACACAATTTGGTACCTTTCATGTCCAATCACATCCTTCGCCTCTTACAAAGTAGGAATTGCTGAACTTAACTATGGTTGCCACTTGACATGTGTTTTTTTTATTCAGGTTTCCTCATTTGCTGTGGAATGGTCGTATTTTATGGACAATGCTAGATATTCTGCAGCTTTTGTCTAAATCGTTGCAGTTGGTAATAATTACTCAATTTACTTATAGGCAAAACTTTTGTGGAGTCATTTTAAATATTTCTATTTTTGCGTCACCCTAATGTAGGTTCAATGGTACATGTAGGGTCTACAACTCTACATGTACCATTGAACCTACATTAGGGGGCACTTAAAAATAGAAATATTTAAAATGACTACATTGTAGACGTAAGATGAAGACGTTGATCTTTTTTTTTAATTTTTAGGATCCAAATTATGAAAACTCGGTTCTGGATGTCCCAGGAACATCATGTCAACTTATATTAATGGATACCCAGGAAGCACGTGAGGTAAGTACCGGTAGTCTATATTTTTTTACTAGAAGCATTATCCAGATTTACACGAAGCATCATATAGCATTATAGCCAAGACATGTGAGTGGTGCTCATGAAATGTTTTCCTTCTGGTTTGATTATGCAATATATAAGTAATACTTTGCCTGAATATCTAAATATTAATAGCGAATGTCTGTCTTGTGTGTGCGTCTGCGTTTGTATTCTTTTAATTCGTTGAAATTTAGACCATTTTCCTTTCTGCGTTTTCATTGTTTCATTGCCAACAAATCAGATAAGCAATTAATCATTTTGGGGCTTTGGGCGTATTCCCTCTCGTGCCCACCCTCGTACAGTCCTATTCTTTTATTCTCATTCTATTTAGTTGCTTATAATTATTCTCTTTGTTTAACACGTTTGACAGCATATCAACCAATTTGGGTACCCATCTAGCTCTATATATGTATATGTACAGTATATAACACATTAATTTGTCATTTGCTATTTGTAGACCATTGCCAGGGATTTTGCTTCTCGTTGTCAAGGAATTATTCAAGAGGCAGTGAAATGGGCGCCGAATGCCACTAGGTCGCATCTTCAGGTCAGAAATGCTTTTGATTGCTGATACATGTAGACCTACTACTGAAATTTGCATTAATTTATTATTGTTTTAAAAACGCATCAAATTTAAGCTATATTGGTACATACTATGTATACATGCAATTATGCATACAATTTTAAACTATTTTTAATGGTTTGTTAATTATTTACTTTTTTCATTGAAGGAATATCTGTCATCCCTTCAAAATTTACACCCAGGTTTAACGCAGCACACTGGATTGGCATTGGTGGCTGAAAGTGTTTTGCTATTTGCTGGATTGAACCAAAACTCAATTGCTCTAGGAGTAAGTGCATAAGTGTAAACTCAACTGAGTACAACCACGCATTTAAATCTTATGTTGCTCCTCAACCAAACAACATATGAACTTTGGTTGAGGAACAACATAAGATTTAAATGCGTACGTTGTACTCAATTTGTACTTAGATTGTGTGCTATTGTGTTCTTATTGATCTTACTAAGTAATATGGCAAGTTTTCTGGAGTAAAAATGTAAATTACTTTTATACTTATATACATTGTACTTAACTAATAGAAAAAGCTTTTTATGGTTCGATCGTCTACAAATCTTTCATAAAAACTTTTAGCATTTAAAAAAAAAAGCAATTGATGCTATTTAAAAGTTACTAAACTGGGTTATTAACAACTGATTATTAAAAATACTATCGTATATTGCTAGATTATTACAGATAATTACAGGTATATTCAATCATTTTTGTTTAAAGACTTCAACACTCGAAAAGCGACCACTTTGTGTGAAAAACGACTCTTCAAACTTCTTAGCAGGACTCGGTCTACGGGCTCGATATGCTGGTGAAGTTAAAGGCATGATGGACTGCTGCTTGGATACTACATCTTTAGAGGATTTGGCAAAACAACTTTGTTTCAAACTATACTCAGCATATCAAATTCAAGGTAAGCCTAAACATTTGTTTTGAGTTACGCATAATGTGTAAGCCTAATTATTTGTAGGCCTATAAGTGTACCGACGGTATGGTACACGTTATTTACATTAGGCTAAGGGACAATAACGGTACAGATTTAGGAAGGTTCTTGACCGTTGACAAACATTTAATTGAAAGGTTATTTTAAGCGGTCATTTTGTTTCGATGGAAATTTTTCCAAAGGATGTGAGGAAGATAGAAGTGAGTCCCGACGCTGTGACTTCTATTTTTCTCACCTTTGGAAAAATTTCCATCGAAACAAAAATGGCCGCTTAAAAGAACCTTTCAATTAAATAACGGTACACTGTGTAATAGACAGTGTCTATCTTACCTCATGACTGTACCGTTGATATACTCGTAAATACATTTTTCATTTATAAACTTTGAATGGTTTTTTTCATTTGCTTTGCTTACGCATAGATTTTTAATTAATTTAAATTCCTAATTCATTTACTATCACTAACAATGATACCTTAGTTTAATCATTGGCGTTTATACTTTAAAAAAAAAAAATCAAGTTGTAAACTGCATGAGCTTTGAAAATTCATTGTGACTAAAATCTGGTTAAATAATTGTATTATTTGTTCAGACATTGATCTTCACGAACAAGCAACATTTCGTGTTTGTGCAGTGCTGATTGCAAGCAAAGGTAAAATTACCTCTTCTGAAAGTCATTAACATTAAATCACATGGACCTTTTTTTTCATCTTGTTTTAGGTGTATGCCAAGAGCTGCTGCATTGTTTTTGCTGGTGTCCTGTAGATTTTTTTACTGAAACTGCTATTGTGACATTAGTTGAATGTTGGGAGTGGCTTCTTGCTGCTAGACCTGATCTAGAACTTCCTGTAAGTATGCCTACAATTATTTTTTTAGTTTCTCAAATACAATTTGTACATTGGGACATTTTGGAGTTTGTGGCACACCTGTTCGTCATTTATTTGATAGCAGTTTTCTAACCATCCTCCCAAATACACTAGGAAAATCTCAATCCGAGCCCCGGGGAGACAAGCTGCACAAACCTTGTCTTGACCAATTTTGGCTCCAGTAATGGCTCTGGCTTGCTAGTAGTAATGTCTGCCCATTGGGTTATTTAATTATCATGAAGACATTAGCCTTAAGAGAAAAAAAAACATGAATTATAATTCAACAATGTCAGATGAGCTACGAATGTAGCAGGATACGATTTTGGCTCATTTAAACTTAACTATGGAACTTAATTGAAATTGTGACATCAGCTTTGGTTCTTAAAGGGGAAGCGACACCAATTTTCAAAGCAAAACTCACCGTTCGTTCGATGAAGCACATTATTCTACGACATTCCACGATAATATTTATATTTTATGTCTTTCCTTTCATTTTTCTACGCTGAATGAAATGCACTTCAACTTCCCTTACCAGCGGCGCCATTTTTGAATACGGAGCACTATAAGCTACCTGAAGGCCCGATTTTATTCCATTAAGTCTACGATCGAAAGAGCATGACTTGTGTCACGTGAGACGCTAGTGAATATCATGGCGGACGCTAGAGAGTGTCACCTGGCGCTTATCTAGATGAAGCACATATCGTTTACCGTAAGTAAGGATAGCTTACCGGTATATTATTTAAATAAATGCTATACAATGTAAGTGGGTATTTCTATAGTAAAAAAATCTAAAACTACAAAAAATATTATCTTGAAAAATTTGGGGACTTGAAGAACCTAAAACTAAAAAAGTTAAACTTCTTGTCGCTTTCCCTTTAATGTAATTTCATTTGATGTATAATCCTAGGCAATACGACCTAATATTATTAGTACTTTACATTAATGCGTGTTATCAAAACACTCTTATATAATTTTCTAATGTAGTTTCTTCGTGAGATGATGTCTGCCTGGCAACGGACAATTGACAAACGAATGGGCCTTTTCTCTAAAGATTTTGGTGAAACGAGTCCTTTGGCACCATATGAGGGATGCGTGTTGGAACAAAAGCCTCCCGATGTTGCACCACATAGTGCATGGATTAAGGTTATTTGTCTATTTTGAATATCTTATCATCTTAACATTTGTATAATTATTTGGTTATGGAATGCGCAGTACCCGGTATTTTCAATTGTTAGAATATATGAAAGAACTCGCCGAATTTATATCCCATGAAACTGTGATCTTTATCTTGTCAGTTCTTCACTGAGCGAATTGAAATCGCCAAATATTGCAGTCTGGATCAAGTGGAGATTTTTGTTGGCATGATGCACTATTCTTTACCTATCACTGTGGGACACAATGATAGCATTATGTCCAGACACGTCGTAGCTATTGGCACACGATTCCGGTATGCAAACATTGATTTAATCAAAACTTAATACTTGTATACATATTTTTCTGCTTTGAATTAATAATTTCCTTTGTTTTTTTTTAAATAAGCCTTTTGACATGTGGACTGTCTGTTCTTCAAGGCGACATTCTACCCGTTGGTTTTAATAAGAATGTTCTACGTGAAAGAGTATATTCTGCTGCCCTTGACTATTTCTGGTAATAAATTACTTTTTTCTTAAACTTATATTTTTAAATGACATTCTCCTCCTCTACTCTTTTAATTGCTTGCATTCAACAGAGGGCAATTAGGTTTCAATCCTTTCATGGGGCCAAGTCAATCCAACAAGGCCAACTCAATTCAACAAGGCCATTTATTTGAAAAAAAAACACGATAAATGACAGCTTACATTTTACTTTTATCTATATTTGCATGCTCCCTCATGAATTAATTATAATTAAGGAGGAATTTGCTTGCCATAAATATTTGAATTATATTTTCATGAGGAGTTAATTTTATCTTGAATCACATTGGGGAGCCTCATTCAAGTTATAGTGTGCATTTTCTTTTACTTATTTTGGTAACCAAAAAGTGAAACCTTTTTTTTGTTAAATTTGTACTTAATAATATTATTCAACAGTCTATATGCAAACTTTCTTACATTCTTCCATATAGGCCTACTGTATGTATTTAATTCCATATATGCATGAGCTTAGCTGTTAACGTATCGGCATATATTAATCAAAACGATCATATATGTATGTACATTAAACGTAACAATTAATGTTTACTATAAAATATTAGTTACCCGCCACAATGTCCAACTCAAAAAGGAGTTCAACTGCGGGAGGATTTGCAGATAATCATCAAATTCTGGCAAACACTGCATTCCGACAAAAAATATCTTCGAAGTAGCATGATTGGTGGTAAGATAAATTTTTATAATAAAATATCTTTAATTCTTAATTGTTTTCATTCCTTATTTATAGAATATCGCTCTTTTTTTTAGGTTTGTCCGACTTTCCCAGGACGTTGTTGTTGAACACGCTACCAACTGAATCGAGGTTGTCTTCGACAGAGTTTAACCGCTCGGGCACTGTAGGATCTGGATGGATAAACACTGTTCCGCTAAGTAGCAACATATCTTCAATGTCGAAAAGGTCATCTGGACGGAGCGCAGGAGCTGCTGCAAAGATGAATGCCAATAGTGCCGATTTCTTTGTTAAGGAGTACATCAAAAAGCGGAATCTTATTCTCGCTTTATTGGTACTATTATAGTTTATTTACAAATAGCATAATCTACGGAGTGCAAGGAAAAAGTTTTTTTTTTAATTAGGCCAAGGAGATTGAGTTACTAATTGCCTGGCACAATCCGCTTGCTAATATCGACATGCATATTCCTGGTGAAGATACCATCAACATGTGGCTTAGTCAACAGGTCCCTGAAAGAGTCTGGTTGGAAAATGCCCGACTAGCTTGGGAACTTAGTCCATCTTTGGCAGTAAACTTGCCAGCCAGGTGAGTTCAAATTATTTCTTTTGGAATGCCGTATTTAAATAAGCAGATCACACTTTAATTGTTGGAAATTTAAATATAAATTATTTTACATTATCTAAGATTAAATTAATTAATAAATGATCTATTGATGATGATGATAAAAAAGTGATCATAGAAATGAGTAATTCTATTTGTTACATAGGCTAAAGATTTCTACGCACTTCAAGTACCCCTATATATAATTAGAATAGACTAATGTAACTGGTTATTTCTTCATTGCAGGATCAAGAATTCAGATGTCTTGTTAAAAGAGGTGTCAAGACTGGTTCGTCTAAATTCATGCTCCGTCTGCCACATTGCTGATGCGCTGCCATATTTGGTGACAGCCGAGAGCATCTTAAATGACGCTCCTGAAGTAAAGAGTTTCTTTATTTATTTAGTTTTTATCCAATTTTGTTATTATTTTTGCCATTGGCAGCAAAATAGACAAACATTTTAGTTTTAAAATAAATCATGCTCTTATTAACAATGGCCACTTTACTGTAACACTCAGTGTTGTTATAACTATGGTACCGTACATAGGCCTTAGGAGTATTTTGTGTGTTAAATTGTAGCAAAAGAAATCGCTAGGCATGGTCAATCATGTTACATGTAGGAAAAAAATCCAATTGAAATTAAGGGATCGTTTGGCGAGCTTCCAGAGTTAATCTGTTGCTTCTGTTTTTCTTCGCGAATTTAGCTCACCTATATGATGAATTGGACTGCAATTTCTCCAGTTAAAGCGTTAGCCTTCTTTTCAAGACAATTCCCACCTCATCCAATCACAGCTCAGTATGCTGTGCGTGTGCTCGCGACGTATCGATCAGACACCATTATTTTCTACATTCCGCAACTTGTGCAGGCAGTGCGCTATGACACGGTAACTATTTTTCCATTACAATATTACGAGCGTAATTGATGCTAATACTCGTATTTATAAGCATTGATTTTAGTTAATGTTATAAAAAAATCTAGATTTGAAATTTAAATTAAATGTACAATGTACAGTATGGCTACGAGCCTAGCAATTTGCCCACAAGATGAACATCCATGTGGGACTCGAATCAACAGCCACTGAGGAGGAATGGATTAGAGTTCTTCACTCTTAACCGCTGAACCACAACGGATCCCCTTAAAAGATCAATAAAACGCCACTAAGCCTATTGGACATATGATAAGTTCATTGGACCCCATTGTGGGTTTATGGGCTCGCATGGGGCACCTTTTTATTTCTATCAAATGAAATTTGTTTACAACGACGGCAGTGGACTCTCAACTGTAATTATGGGCTCAAGTCGCTCAACGTAGTCCTTGCATACACCATTGTCCATTACTATTTAAGTCAATTTTTAACTATGAATTATTCAATACTTCCAAGCTAAAGTAATATTCTATTCTATTCTAAAACGCAGATGGGATATGTCACTGAATTTATAAAGTTTTCTGCAAATAAATACCAACTTTTGGCTCATCAGATCATATGGAACATGAAGACCAACATGTTCATGGACGAAGAAGCAACCATGAAAGATGGTTAGTCAATGAGGTTATTCGAGCCTTTTATCCAGACATTGGCCATAAATTACATTATTGAACACCACATGTTTTCTTGACATGTATTCATGCTCCCGTGGCTCAGTTGGTTAGAGCTTGCTTCTACTCCTGACCACTGGGGGTTAGGGGTTCTATTCCTTCCTATATCCCTTTGGTGTTTGTCTTGTCCCTTGGTTCTGCTAGGGCCTAGGGGTCTGTAATTGGGTCCACAGGACCTGTTGACCCCGAAATCCTATCATCATCATCATCATCATCATCATCATCATCATGTACAGTATTGGTGGACAGTTGAACACCATTTAGAAATCTCTTTTGAATGGCCTTTGGAAACGGGCTAGGTGCCTACTTAGACCGTTTCCATAGTAGAAGCTCGGTTCTGAAATTGCCACAAAGGTCTTCTAGTCCTGGAAAAGACACTGGTAAATACTTGGCAATTGCCAGAGATGATGGGGGGTGTCATTGAACAGAAAATAATCCAAATGCACGAAGTGTGTGTAGGTACCATAACCAAAAGGCAACCACCCAATACTTAGTATAGGTTACGATGGAAGTCACAATTGGTAGCAACTCCTAAACGTGGTCAATTCTGGCTGAAAATGGTAACAAAGGCAAAGTTTGGCAAGAAGAAAATCTGCATATTTTTCCCCCCATAACACGTGAAACGCCCTCCACTGCAGTCAACATTATCTTCGTGCAGACCGTTTGTCATCTTACAATAAGAAAGATACTTAAGTAGTATCTACAACAACTGTATAATTGTACATGTAACTTTCCATCAACACTTCAACAGGGACTTTTATTTACCATATGGTGTTTCATTTTTCAGTTGACTTGTATGAACCACTCGAGTCCATTGTGAACAACATACTCTCCAGCTTGTCTGGCCCTGCGAAGGAGTTTTTTGAGCGTGAATTTGAATTTTTTGGCCGCATCACTGCCATTTCTGGTGACATCAGGCCTTTCCCAAAAGGCATAGAGAGAAAGAAGGCATGCCTGGCAGCATTGAGTAAGATAGCAGTCCAGCCAGGGTGCTACCTGCCATCAAATCCTGAGGCTGTTGTCATTGACATTGACTATAAGTCAGGAACGCCAATGCAGAGGTACTTCTTGACCATTACGACAAAAGCCAATTAGTTTGTGTTCAATGCAGTTTATTCAAAAAAGTTTTTTTACTATCTGTTTGTTCTGAAATTCAGTGCCGCAAAAGCACCATTTTTGGCGAGATTTAAGGTAAAGCGCTGTGGAATCTATGAGCTTGAGACGTTTGGATTGGCTACTAAATCTAACGAAGCATCAAAAATGACGTCGAATTTATCCTATTGGCAAGCAGCTATTTTTAAAGTTGGAGATGATGTAAGGCAGGTAAGTTTCACTTGTGTACATGACCAAGTCCAAAATGTCATCAGTGCTTCATGATTTGAAATTTATAATCAGCCAATTCAATTTCTTGATTAAAATTATTTTTCTTGCCTATTCTTTTAGGATATGCTCGCCTTACAGGTAATGTCCATCTTCAGAAATGTGTTCCAGCAGGTGTTTCTCGACCTTTATCTTTTTCCCTATAGAGTGGTTGCCACGTCACCTGGGGTAAGTGTTTCATTTTTTCACTTTTCCAATTATTCATAGAGAAATCATACATAACAAAAGGGTATAGTAATTCTGGCCACAGGAGCTCCCGTGGTTCAAGAGCTCGCTATCTACTCCTGGCCACTGGGAGTTAGGGGTTCGCCTGTTCGATTCATTCCTGTATCCTGTGGGTGTTTATGTTGTGCCTTGATTCTGTTAGGGCCTAGGTGTCTGCATTTGGGTCCAATCCGGTCCATGTTACCTGTTGACTCCGAAATCCTATCATTTGGAAATAAAGGCACAGCATCACAGGCTCTTGAGATTTTTATCTTTTGGAACTGTCGATTTGATCGGATTTTTAAAATTACAAAATTACATAGGGTCTAGTAATTCATTATGGAGCTGTGTTCTTCTTTTACTTAGCGCCTTACATGTAATTCCCCTTTTGAAAATTAGCTTGTCTCAACAAAATCTTTATTTCATATTCGAATTACGTTTTTTATTTATAGTGCGGTGTGATCGAGTGTGTACCTAATGCCAAATCCCGCGACCAACTTGGTCGACAAACGGATATTGGGTTATACGAGTACTTCTTGAATCGCTATGGTGATGAATCAACGAAAGAGTTCCAGGCAGCAAGGCGGAATTTCATATGCAGCATGGCATCATATAGCGTCCTTGGATTCCTGTTGCAAATCAAGGACAGACACAATGGCAACATTATGATCGACACTGATGGCCACATTGTGCACATCGGCAAGTATTCAAGACCAAACTATTTTTTTTATATGAGCTATTGAGCTGGTTATACTTATAATGAACAGTTGTAAAGGACTTGAAACAAAATAAAACTAAATTTGAGCCTCAAGTCACGGTGTCTACAAAGTTAGTCACGTTCAAGTCTACTCCATACTGCAGCATAGGGAATTAAATCGTGACTTGAATTATACCAGACTTGAGATTGAGATGAAGTAAACTGAGCTCAGCTCAAGTCACAAATCTAGTCAAAGATAGGGATACCAGCCACATTGTAAGATGCCGGACCTTAATATGACATCATAGGCCCTACAAATCCCTCCGCCGCAAAGTAAGTTGTGACGCCACATCGTTGCTATGCTACGGAGATGTCGAAAAAGTCTATTCAGGCCTTTATTAGTTATTAGACCTACAAAACTATATAGTCCGCATGAGTTTATCAATGAAAGACAATGATGCATCCATTTTAAGTATGACTCCAGAATGAGAATTGTGAAAATCACAAATCCTTCATGACCATTAATTGATTAAGGTTTAAAGGACTCAGTAAATTAGGATGGTTGACACAAGGCCTAACCTAACCTACTGTAAGCAAAAATAAATTTGTATTTTCTTTTCAGATTTTGGCTTTATGTTTGAAAGTTCACCTGGTGGTAATCTCGGGTTTGAACCTGATATTAAACTGACTGACGAAATGGTGATGATTATGGGAGGAAAGATTGAAGCACCTCCCTTCAAGTGGTTCATGGAGCTATGCGTTCAAGCTTACCTGGCCATCAGGTTTTTATATTTCTTATCTTAACAATCTATTATGTTTTAACAATCTATTATGTCCTCTTGTGTGTATAGAGTAGGCCTATAGGTAACCCAAAAATGGTTGTCATCCAGCATCATTTTAGCTTATGCTATGATGACTGGGCAACCATGTTGCTAAATATCTTATGAATTCCGAAAAAAAAATATTTCTTATTTCTAAAATTTCAATATTACAGACTAGTGCAGAAATCTAATGTTATAGATTTAAGCTAGGTGCTATGTACTGCACAGTGTACATACTTACCAAATATATGATTTACAAGTCCCTTATAAAGTATCACAGTTTTTCTTCCTCTGTTGCATTAGTCTTTATGGGGACCTTGTGTTTTTTGGACACTTTTGGAGCAGGGATTTTTGATATTAATCTAGAATTTTTTTCTTTTTCAAATAGGCCTTACAGGGAAGATCTAATATCTTTGGTCAGCCTCATGCTAGACACAGGCTTGCCATGTTTCAGAGGTCAAACAATCAAATTGTTGAGGGCAAGGTTTTCGCCACAGTTGAGTGACAAGGAAGCTGCAAACTACATGATCTCTGTGATTCGCAACTCGTTCCTCAATTTTCGCACGAGAACATACGATATGATTCAGTATTACCAAAACCAGATCCCATACTGAAAGTTCATTAGATCTTAAGAAGCAAAAAGTGATGAGTGCGAGAATCGTGTGTAACAAGTTACATTGTATTACGTTGTTGTACAATTCATACAGGTAGATGTAGGTCTACATCTTTAAATACCAAGTGGGCCAAAAACAAATTGCACCTACTTTGGTTTGTTGTACCGCGACTACCGTAAGAGTAGGAAAAGAGTTATTGGAATATTGGAAAGGTTCATTCATTATCTTTGAAAGGCCATGTCATTTGTCTGGTTAAATTCATTTTTTGAATTTTTAAGGATGTTTTTGCTGATGGTCCTAGAATCACTCTTGCCAGATAATTTGATTTTTATATATTTATGCTACTTGCATGTGCACTTGTGCAGGCATTTCATGGAGTGAGAAATGTAAAGGTTGTGAGATGTAAAGATAGATGAAGCATTCCATCCCCTATTACCTTGTGTTCAATGTTACTGCGCAACTCCATACTTACTTTAATCCTTAATTAATCTTTTGGTTTTTCATTTCTGAATCTTATCATTTAAAAACAAGGAAACGATTTGTCTTCTTTGCAGTGCAAGGTAAAAGCGGTTAAATGCTAACTAATAATCCATGCAAAATGTGTGGAACCCCATGCTTTAATTTTATGGTTCGTCTATTATGGATCTGGGGAGCCACTCGGTTAGGTCGACATGTGATATCCAATTGTCTAATCTTCCCATAGGCCTCTTAAGACATTTTAGCAGACACTATCCCATATTTTCAGAATTGGAACATGAACTAAAAAAAAGGATTTGAATGTTATGTTCTCACATATTAGTCTGATTAAACCGAAGTATGGGAGGAAAAGTATTTCCTCGCACACAGCGCGTTGGGACGTTGTTCGCGTTTATGCATGGGTTGTGCTAGTCTTTAATAATTTCGTTATTTCTTAATGTGTACATAATACATAATATAATCATAATATATATATATATATATGTAATTATATATATCTAAATCAACATTATTTCTTGTAAAACTATTAAAATTACATCATATAGACATATACTAACAAGGTTGTTTTTTTTTCATGAAAGTTCCTTGGTAATTGTCATGTAACACCATGTAAAGTCCGAGGATTCGGGTTTTTACCGACGAGAAGTCCCATCTAACACCATGTCAACTGCATAGACTTGACATGGTGTAGCACGTACAAGTCGTACATGTACCTTAACCATCGAGATCTCCAGGGTCGCGTTTTTCAACTTTCAAAAACCCAGCAACGCAATGTTGATGAGAAAAATATTGTGTCATCGCAATACTGTCAATAAGGTGATGACGAAATAATTAATATTTAAATCATAGCGTACGTTGTTGGGTTTTTCAAAGTCGAAAAACGCGGCCCAGGTACAAAGGTAGCTAGGTTATCGAAATCGATAAGGATGCCATTAAGCCGCGGTCGCTGATAAACGCGTCTTGAAAGTCGACGCTCAAGCTTATGGAGAGGTTTATGGTACTGGCAAAAATAACTGCCAGTTATTTTTGGCGGTAATTCTCTCCTTAAGCTTGAGCGTCTTTGAAGAAAGGTTCACCAGTGTCCCCAGCTATAAGTAAGGCTCTGCGCGAATGAAGAGCAATATACACGCAACATGCAACGAATGTATCACGCGACGTCGAAGATCTCGCCATAGCTAGCTCTTATCTTAAGTGTGACGTTGCGTTTATGCAACATGCAACATGCAACATGTACACTCCTACAGTACATGTTGCGTGTTACAGTGTGGTTCCACCAAATGGCCAGCCCTGGCTACGCCAGCCAGGGCTAAGCTGGCCAGCAATTGCAAGCTGGCCTATGCTTCCACTGGATAAAATGCAGCCATGCATGTTCTTCAGTAGGAAACGGAAGCGGATATAGAATTTCTGTCTGTTCATAGGCTCCTATAGGAGCGTATGGTCTGCTTTCATCTCCTTCCACCTTGGGCAGTGTTGCCAGGCAAGTGCCTCGAGCGCCTATCCGGCAACACTGTCCTACGTGTCGTCTGACTCGTCTCCTAAAACTGGCTGGCCAATGTTCTGAAACCTGGCCAGCCAAGTTTCAGTTTCCCGGGACAGCACGGTAAATATGGCAGTGTGAACGGAAGTGAACCACACTGTATGTAATTTTCCCACGCACGGCCTAATAGGCCTAGTGTTTCTCCACCGAAAAGTACTCGTGCTGAGGCGACCAAGCCCATGTCTCCACTGGACAAAATAGACCCTGATAGAATTAAGAGGAAGTGGAAACGGATATTGTATTGCTGTCTGCTAGTAGGCCTATATCCTGTTTGTGCACTCAATGTTGCCAGATAAGGGTATCTGGGGCTATGCCTGGACAAAGTTGTCAACACGGTCTTACATACAGGTCTGGAAACTCCCAGGAATTTCAGTAGTAAGGGACGGCAGCTCTTAGCTACGACCTGTTTCATTACTTCACCTTGCGGCCGCTCGGGTCGTTGCGATCGCGTGGTCACGTATCGAGCACGGTGGTATTGAGCACGGTCTTATATATAAGACCGATACCACGGTAAGTCGATACCACGGTCTTACACCGTGCTCGATACGTGACCA
>JAQIYI010000169.1:0-26535 GCA_034700265.1 Polyzonium germanicum
ATCGGCGCGTCCTGACAACTTCCGTCGTCCTGTCGTCCGTCGTCCGTCGTTGCAAATTGTCGTCCGTGTGAAACCAGCATGATCATTCCCCCTGCGTGTTCCCAGATACTATGGGTTTTTAGGTTTGATTCCTGCTATCATCCACCCACTTTTTTTATTTCCTTTTCAAAAGACAACTCCTGATTGATATATTCCGGGATTTGTAGAGCGAAAAACGCTGTATTTTTCAAAACGTTAGAAAAAAATAAACTCAAGTCAGCGACAAAATCCAAGAATTTCGCATGAAAGGTAGGCCAATAGGAAGTTTTTCGCATGAATTTCATTTCCCGCAACGAAATTCGCTGCATAAACATCGTTTAATTTGGTCTACAACTGCGTGGAATCTGTCAGTTTTGGTCGTCGGAACAGTCTAGATGAAATCATCTAGATGACGCGAAATTGCATCTATAATCTTCAGCTAGATGACTCGACATTGCCTTATCTACACCTGTATGTGCAGCTTTAAATGACAGCCAGGTCATTCATCATCTTGTAGAATTAGATGATATACACAAAAAATGAGATGATTCTAAAATCTGTAAAATGAGTAAGAAATCTTCGAAATGCATAATTTGGGATCCTTGAATCAAATTCATTGAACTAGGATCAACGGGGGAATGGGGGCGCAATATTATTTGAAAAATCATCTTGCAGAATCACTGCGTTGGATTCACCACTACCGGTCTGTCGCTATCTTTGATTTAAGCAAGAACTTAAGTAAGTGAAGGTTAGTGAGAAGAAGAAAAAATGAAGATGGCAAACTCGAGAAAGTCTGGTCAAAGAACGTCTTATACCGCGCTTAGTTAGGCGGGCCTAACTCCATTGGAAACATTGGAAAGACAGTCTCAAGTCTCGTTTACGTTTTCCTTATAACCCTTATGGATATCAATCTAAATCTATGACAAGTAATTTCAAGTACTACCTGACAAGTCTGAGTTGAGCAAAGTTAGCTGATCTACAGTTTATATCGAGACGACTCAAGATTACTGTCAGGAAGTAACCAAATCATGCATCAGTTTTGTAACTTAACTTAAGAAGTTGAGGTTTATGCTGGTAGCGCTAAAGGTAATTAATTTATCTTAACGCACGCTAGGCCTACCATTGAGCTACATACAGTAAAGTGAACGCCAGGGTACAATAACCGCGATACAAATAGTAAACTTGCTCGTACGGAAGATGTCAAATGTAAAATGTATAAATGATTCTAAAAAAATATAAAAAATTAAATTAAAATTAAATATAAAATTATTGGCGGACATTTGTACGAGCGTATTCCACACTGAACTTAAATTAATAATTTAGAATTACTTAGAACCGCTTGATTACAACATCATTTAATTCGTACATACTGTAAAAGTGGGTTCTCACTTGGCCTAAAGAACTATGCTGGCTTCATACAATGATTTATAGAGTGACGTCACATGATTGCAATATTAACTAATTCCTTTGAATTCATTTGAATTTCAGAAAATATAAATAAAATACCCTCGGCAATGATAAATTTGTTGCGGGTTGCGCTTATGTTGCTCTAATTTGCGCACGGCCTAGTGCTCCCTCACCTTTAGTCATACGTATAACAAAACTAAAGTTTAACCTCAAGAATCCACGTGTTTGATAATGAAATTAAATGGGTAACACGTTATTCGATCTTGCTTAGCCGGTTCAATCACGATTGTACAGGTTGGTCAGATCAAGAGATGTCCGCTCACAAGTTTCAGGACATGAGACAGTAATCGTACGGTAGCGCAAAATCACTTCACAAATTGACGCAAGAAGCCAGCATGGCCCATGCCTATTGCATTTTGTGAGGGAGTCCTAAAGCAGGTTAACCAAAAGTTCTTGCAATTAGCCTAAGCCGTTAGGTCTGTATGATTGGAAATCATACAGAAATCTAAAGATATGCGCTATACAACATAAAGAATAAACATCAAATAGTTTCAAACACTCATCCCAGTGGTCCACGCTTGTGGATTTTTTTCTCGAGGACATCCACTATGAGATTGGAATATTATTGGACAACTCAGGATAACTTTCGGAATAATACTCATCGCAAGTGGTCAGGGTAAAGTCTCGCCAGCCCTGCTTCGCAAAGTCATTTCTGGCATTCTGAAATTTTAATTAAAATTAATTCATTTAGGCCTGTAATTTATTTTGTAATACAATTAATGACTTTCCGAGGCAGCCTAGGCGAGAATAGCTCAAATTTTCTCGCACAAGACCATTTGTAAAAGCGCCTTTAAGTTCGATACAACTGACACTCCTTTTAACATTATCACCGGAAGCAGCATAAAACCTACCATACAATCCTGATCTCAAATTTCGGACTACCATCTAATGTGCCTCAGTGCCATTTGGCTTAGGAGAATTAAGACTAAGGCTGGAATAATTAATGACTTTTAGAGCTTTCTTCCTTGAATAAATCCCAAGACAGGTTCTGATGATGTCCTTTCTCCATACTCTCTGTCATTCAGAGAGTATGGAGAAAGGACATCATCTGAACCTGTCATGGGATTTTCCAAGTCGAGACAGCTCTAAAAGTAATCAGTGATTCCAGCCTAAATGATAATCTAACTTGTTTTGATTAGATTCATGACTCAGTGAGGGTAGTCTTGGGGTCCTAGTGAGATAAGTGTTTGAATCGCTTTGATGATTATGTGGAACTTGTGTAAAAGTAGTGCTAAAGCATTTCTTTCTATTTCTGTATGTGTATAATTTTTTATCAACTATCATTTACGGTTACTTACAACAAGCTTTGGTAGTTTAGCTTGAAACACTCCTCGTGCAATCGTGGTTAAATTAAAAAATGGTTTTCACTACATCAAAGCTTGACTGACCTCCCCTCCTACATGATAATTGGTCACTTGCTTCTGTCACATGCGCACATTACATTAGTCAACAGAAAACTCTTTAAAACTTAAGAGTCGTTGGCTCAACACTAGGACACTGACTCAGTAGAGTTCTCCGTTAACTCTGTGACCGGCATCGAGGCAAGCCCAAGCGAGTTCTCGAGCAAGTTCGTGACCCTTGACCCATGATTATTATAGTGGTAGTGTCTGCCGCCGCCCTTAGACTCCTGTTTGGAAGCAGCGTTCATAAGCGTAGGAGCCTGCGCGGCAAACCTGGGCGAGAGAAGGGCGGAGTGTCCATAGTTATGCTGAGCATTAATGAGGCCATTGTGTCCACACACCTGATGATGATGATGATGATGGTGATGGTGGTGATGGTGACAACCGCGTTCGTTTGCAGTCGCTGCAGAAGTCGTCGTCATTGTCGTCGCTGCCGTTGACGTCCAATGGTGGATGGAGGCAGCATGTGACTCGCTGCTGAGGTCTTCGAGGACGTCGTCTACCTGACCTCCCTGCGCGCCGAAACCGATGTCAGAAAGCATCGGAATATGCGACAGAGGTCCACCATCGCCAGTCATCGTCGAGAGCACTTGCGACAGATTGTTCAAGTCGCTGGACGTCAACGAGCCTGTGATGACGTCGATGCCCATGCCGCTCGCCGTCAGCTCAGAAAGCGTCGTGTCCAACGTGGCGTTTAGGTTGTGATCGCTTCCATGCAACATCGAGTCGTGCAGATCGACGTGCAGACTGTGACCTGCCGAGGATAGCTTCACCAACGACTTCACGTCTTTGTCCACCGCAGCCAGGGCCCGCTCCAGCTCCTCCGCCTCCTCTCTGCTTGGCAACAGGCTACCGTTCTTTCCGTCTACGACCCCGACAATGTTTAACGTCACATACGAAACGATCCATCATTCGAATAAATAATTTAATAATCACATGCAATTAAATGAATGATCTCACCATTGAACAATTCTCTGAAGGCTTCGTCCGGAATTTTGTTTAGGACTTCGGTGAAATCATGATCTTCAAGTAACCTTGATGCTTGGTTGGCTAACTCAACAGCATCCATTGGAAGATCGAGCGATTTGTCCATTGCGCCTGAATATATCAACACAAAATTAAGAATGCTACAAGCTTATAATATATGTTTAAAAAGCAAATATTGTAGTCCAATTTAGTAAAATACTTAAAACTAATAATGCGGTACTTTACAAATCTAATCGAACGTTCACCTGGAGATAGTTGACCAAGGTCTGTCGAGAGATCCGGCTCCATTGGACCATCCAAATCGTTTGGAACATGATCATCCATATTAGAAGGAGAGGGACTTAAGTCTGACGACAATCCATAATGTAGAGAGGAGGACGGCATGTCTATATTAAAAAACAAAAAATTAACATCACCATTTTAATCGTCACAAAGGATCAAGGAAGTAGCAAGATTCAATTAGAAATAAGAAATGATGGTCAAACCAGAGACTGGAGACTGGCACATTAACGCGGCACCTAAATCGGCCTCCGAACGGCAACAGCCAGACTGCCTCTTCTTCTTTTTCCCTCGCTTTGGTGGCCTCGTCAGGGCTGAAGGTTTCGTCTTCTTACGAGGTTTCTTTGGCTTTGGCTCCATGGATAGTTTGCCATAATTGTCCTAGAAGAAAACGCATTATTAAAACTTATTTTTCATGACGCACAAATGGTTCCGATGCTCACCCTCTTGCGTGCGTGTTCCAAACAGAGAGGAAGTTCATGACAAATATCGAACACAGGAACGCAGCACTGAGTGTTATCAGCAAATTTGGCCGTACAGTGCTCGAACAGCAATTGGTCCACATTATACATTATATCTTTTTGTAGACGTAGAATTAAAGAAAACATCTTTAAAATTTCATTTTTCAGTAATCACTAGTGTAACTCAATAGCACTGTTTAGTTGTCTTTACAGAACTCGCGAGATTATGCAATTTAAAGGATACGTTTCAGACAATGTCGTGTGTAGGGCAAAGCAGTATTTGAGCATTCGCTGTCTTCGTTCTTGTAACAGCATTTCTGTTTCATTAAGGCCAAGTTTTTCATCCTGAAATTTGTTTAAAATAAATAATCAACGAAAATAGAAAAACCTGACTAATGTTACAGCTCAAAAAGCACAAAAAACTGCGCACCATTTATTTTTATTATCGGGTTTATTCTGTTGGGGATGGCCATCCGTTGCCAGGACTTCAACGAGCTTCGTAGCTCCCGCTGGCTGATTTCGCGCAGCCCGTGAAAGAGTTCGCGCTAGAGTGCTGAAAGAGCGCCTCTGAGGCGCCATTACGGCCTGCGAATGATGCATTTGGCGGCACTGACGTCGTAGTTCCGCCTTCTCAACACTCGACCTCGCCGATCGAAACGACCCTGTGCCACCCTCGGCCAACCTGAAAGAGCAATGCGAAGAAAAATGAAGACCAACCGAATATTATAATTCACTTTTTGCATTTGGATCTGTTAGTTGTCAAAGCAAAGGGAGGAATAATGGTTTTAGTTATCTGTCCACTACGCCTAAACGTACCAAATCGCACGCAAAATTGTTGCCTTCTGAATCCCCCCCACCTAACCATATAAAAGTGGACCGTGAGTGACGCTTTTATTTTAAACGTTTTGATGGGAAAAAAAACCAAAAATAAGCCTTAAGTTCGACGACTAAAATAGTGTTTTAGACCCAAGATTAGTGTAATCCTGAAGGCAGTCGTCATAGAAGACTTAACATGAGATGAAATATTTCGCCTCACCGCGCTCTCTGGTGCGCGTGACCGCACAAACGACAATTTCACGCATTGAGTCTGTTAAAAGTCCTGCCCTTTTTTGTCTAAACGAATAAATAAGGCTATACTGCTAGTCTAGTTAAAGAATAAAAAAACCTTACCACGATGCTGCATCAGCAGGTGGACAAAACCACTCTCGTTGAAAGAATTCAGAGTCACTGTCGCTACTCTCACTGTCAGAAATTTCCAGACCTGCGATGAGAAATGGATTCCCATTTCATATTAATACGCGCGTAAAATACTTAATCAGCTTAATAACTTACTTACTTAAAACAACATTTTAGAAAATATCTTTAAATACACGAACCAAGAGGGAACTGACTAGTCCGAAGATCTCGTTTCTCCAGCCAGAGCCTTTTATAAGTTTGAAGGGACCTAGGAACTAATTCGGGCCTCTTCCAGGGCCACCGCCATCCTCGCCGTTTTGGCAGAATTTCGACCAGTTTATTCGCAGTTCTCGTACAGGGATAATCTTCCATGATGCCTTCCACGGAGGAATTCGTCGTAACCGGTGCACCCGTCACTGTCGTTGGAGCCAAATTCGTCGAAGGGCTGTTGGATTCCGCAATTGATTGACCAATAGGTTCTGCATTCACCAAGGTTTTCTCACTAGCTGTCGTAGAGAATAATGAGTAATAAACCGAATCTGACTTGTAAGCGAGGTCGTTGGTAGTTTCTTCGAAGACGCCACCGTTGCACCCTTCATACGCCGGCTCGGACGAAAAGGGACCTTTAGGAAATGCGACTGGGCTCTGAGGCCCATTTCTGTGGTTCTTTTTCAGTTTGTCAAGTATTCGATTCCGATTAATTTTCGCTTCTAGTCTGTTTACAGTTTTAGAGCTCTTTTTAGCGTTGTTTTTGCTAGCGTTGCTGTTGTTGCTGCTAGTGTTGCAACTCTTCAATCTGTCCGAATTGCAGCCGCTCACTTTGTCGTTGAGGTCTTGTTTAAGGGCCGCATTATTTACATGGTCACTTCCTCCTGCAGAAAACTCTTTCCTCGCCACGTCAGTTGCGTTACATGCAGCGGACAAGTCGGGTGCCGTCTTAGTCGTTGTCGTCGCAGAAAAGGAATTGCTTCCGCAATCAACATTACTACTGTCGCATTTTAGATCGCGCGGGCCTGGAAACTCGTACGGGTCGTCGTCGATTCCTTCGAGACAATCCGGACGCTCGGGCGATCCGATAACGTCAAGCTCGCCCTTCAGTAGAACTTTTACCCGTTCGGAAAACTTAACCTTGCCGTCCAAAATGGCAGCAAATTCCTTTTCCTTCTTGTTCTTGCGCTCTTTCTTTGGAACAATGCCTGCCACCTGCATGTGGCTGTTGCAGAACCTAGATTAAAATGAAATTAAGAAAAATACAGTAAACATTAATTGAGAACCTAGAACAAAGAAAACTAGTAGGCCTAGGCCTAAGTGGAATTTACAACTTTATAACACAAGTCAAGACCCAAAAACTATAACAAACATTAAATAGCTTCATTACTAGTAGGGCTATGCCAGTTACAGCATAGGTACCATAAGTTAAATAGCATAAAAAGCATATGGCGCGTAGCTAATTGAGTATCAAATTACAAGGCTTACTCTCGATCCTCATTCGCTGGAATCGGATTCGAGCACTTTTGGTTGTTATACTTGGCGACATGAGCGCACTGCTTGAAAGGCGCTGTCTTGTCCTCCAAGATATGGCGTATGCAGAACGCAAAGCCATTGATACGTCGCTGTCGGCACAGTTTACCGCTATACGAACACAGGGGTCGCTGGTCCACAGGCGAATAGTGGATGTGCTTCCCCTCATACATCATCATCATCATCGCAGTCGTCGTGACGCCTCCTCACAACCTCTCTCCCAATAGGTTTATCGTTCGACTACTATCTGCGTGTGTCCACATTTGCAATACCTAATGAAAAGAGAAAAATATACAAATTAGGCCTAATTGAGTTCCACGAAAATGCCTAAGTACAAAACAGTATAGCCTATGAATTTCACCAGCACCAGCATGGGTAGGCTATTTATTGATCCCTTGGTAGGATGGCCCAAAAAAGCTAAGGAGATTATAAATTTTGAATATTAAAATGTGAGAAATACTCAATAAAAAAATTTGTGCAAAACATTATTGATTTTGAAGCAAGTGGCGCACCAAACAATTTTTCAAATTTGTATAAGGTACCGAAACGAAATGTATAGAGACAATCGGATAGCATGCCTAATGAGCACATAGTGTTTAGAATAGAAATACGATTACACTTTTTGGCTAGCATACTTTCCACTAGTTTTTCAAGCAAACTACCGAGCCCACCGTATGCAGACACTTTTTGACATTATTCTGCTTCGATATCGTCTTCTCATTATATCAGGCACTTACAGGACTTCGCCTATGATTGGGGGGGGGGGGAGAGTAGATGTCTCAAGTACATCTCTTGCTGTTCAGATGTTAGTGAGGAACTCTTAATCCAATACCGGTACTTTCCTCGACCTTAGGCGATCCGGGTTTCAAATCTTCAAACCCCGGGTATACCGAATGAATGTTTATCTTGTATTGCTACGCACAAGCAACTTGCTAACGCATCTCATTAAAAGAAAATGGTAACGGTTGGTCTACATACATGAGTTTGTGTAGTATTGCCGCCGTTGTATTTCCTTAAAATAGTATCTTGACAAGGTTGGCATAGATGAGAGGAACCCATAGGGCATAACTTTTATTTTTGACCGGAACAAATAGTTTGACCCTTCCAAAGATTTCAACGTGTAAGCAGACGTGAGAATATTGCAAATGCATTGACTATCATGCCATGTTACCATGCCATGTTAAAGTATGATATTTACATAGAATGGTTCCCAAAGAGCGGTTTAATAGTCGCACCCGACCGGGGGGAGGGGGGACAAAACAATCATAACACGCAGGTGCAAATTAGAAGCACATGCAAATTATATACATGTATTTCTTGGCAACAACCGGGAGCCGTCCTTAGGAAAAGTCAAACTTTAACATGGGTGTCGACTGTCGATGCATTTGCGTAAATCTTCTTTTACCGTACATTGAAGTCTAGGAAATGAAAAACTAACTAGGTCTATTTATTAAAATAGTACCGGTAAGCCTAAATATTAATTCCGGTATGGTAGTCAAAATCAATAATTAGGCCTATGAGTTCTCATCAATGCTAACCTAGCCTAGTAAAAAAAAATGTCATTTTAAAGAACTTCAAAGGCCACAATACTGCACAAGACCCATGATGTCTGAAAGCTTAATAAAAGTACACATATTAGCCGTCTAGGCTTACTGTCAACTCTATTTAGGCCTACGTTTCAACACTCCATATCGGCCAACTAACAAACTAGCAGCTAATTAACGTAGGCCTAGAGTGTATGGCTATAGAGTAGACATAAGTAAGCCGACCCTATGAACCCCATGTAGGCGTATACATGAATTGTAGACTGCTTTAATTATCACGCACTAAACACTCTACAATTCATTCAGAATTTGAGATTTATGTATAGGCCTACAAACAAGGTTGACATTACATTGCAAGCCTGCAAATAGGTTACCTTCACGATACAAGTTGTCTGGCAATTAGTCCAATTATTGATTGCTTGAAAGGTTATCCTAGACTTGAAACCAGACCTAGTTCTCCACCGTCATATGTCAACGCCTCTCTAAAATAAACACAATAACAACCAGTGTCACAGTTAGGTTTACTGTACGATACGTCAAAATCGTAATTAAATGACATCAATACCGGCTCAAGAATCGTAAGGCGATGACTTACAGTTCGTGGCGTGGTTGTTTCCAAAATTTTCAACATGGATGAGGCGCAAATACACCCAAAACAGTCTAAACGCGTGTACAGGTTAGGCGTAAATTTAACCCTACTTTTTGTTGAATAAAAAAAGTATTCACGTTTAGGCCTAAATATTTAGGGTCGACTGCAAAACGAGGCTTACCGCTTTGTACCTATCTTTGACGTACGTCGCGGATGACAATTTCGACGTTATTTTCAAGTGACGATAAGCCAAAACTCAGATGAAAATTCCTACTTTGGAGTGACTTTTTTGGAATGACGTAAAGTGCACATTGCGTAGATTTTTGCTATATGGTAGGAAAGAAAAAATGGCGCTCGTTGGCTTGCAAGGGGAGGCAAATAGTTCCAACAACGGCCGCATAACCGCCGAGAACAATCACGTTTGCATGTCAAATTCGACCAAACCGAAGCGATTTTTCTCAGCTAAAACTCAACTTTTATAACAAAAATATGTCGAAATTTAATCTGCCGACTTATTTTGAACGAAAAATTACTTTCTTCGACACACAAAACTGGTTTAATGTAAAACGTGTATTCGTCCGCAGTCTATTGTGATCTTCCGCTATCCTGCTGCGCACCATCGATTAACGAATTCGTTTTAGACGAAATTATATCGTTAGTCTACACTTGAACGAAGTTAACACTTGCTAACAAACTGGATTCTAACCATGATTAAATATGAAAAATAGTTTCAACCGTTTTAATACAGTTTAATTGCTGAACTACTTTCTTGCACACTCGTCAATGGTACATCAGAAGACCGGAAGTCGCCAGAGTGAAACTTTAACAGTGTTGCCAGGACCTCCTTTTGTAAAAATAAAATTGGAACAAATGCCAAAGAACTTCCTATAATTGTTTTATATTAATAACATTTGCCTCAAAGTATTAAAATTTTAATTTATTTGACGGAATTTAAAATATAAATCGGATAAAAACGATTAATGCATTTAAGAAATTACACGCACCTGGACAACATCTTCCGCTTTAGAAATTACGATCGTTTATTACAAGATTTCTGAGATGCATTTGACCTCTTGAACTTGTGCTTGCACAACATTTCGTGCAGAATAACGATCGTTTCGTGTCGTCTGCTAATGTTTGCAGCGTGAAAACACTGAAAATTGTCAACTACTGGAGCTTCGGAGAAGCGACTGCGGTGTTCGTTAGATTGTATTAGTTATTTAACTTAAATTGCTTATTGTGCTTGAGAATTTAAAAAATCATAATAAATAGGTAAGCTAACTCGTGTTAATTTTCTACAGTCGTTTTAACTTTCAGCCTAAAGTGTTTAGGCATAGGCCTACATGTAGGCCTATATTCAACACTGCAGCATGCCTGTGCAGGCAACGCACAAGGCCTGTGATGTACCTACTTGCCGTGGCGTCATCAGAGCCTGTCTTGAGATCTTTTTCAAGTTGAGACAGGTCTCAACGCCATAGGCCTAAGGCTGGGATCACTAATGTAAATGTACGAGCGTAAATGTGATTCCAGCCTTAGGCCTATTCGGCCAATACGCTCGCTCCCTGCGCCCGAGTTTAGCTGGACACGTGGCGCCTCAAGTGGGAAATGATCAAAGCCTTTGTACGTATGAATAAACATTTTGCCTAATTTTTTTTAATTCTCTTTGATTAAATTAGTAAAAAAACGATGAAGATCGTTAATAAACGTTTTTATGTTTGTTTCTCTTATTTTTCCCAATTTTTCATGAAATATTCAAAGATTTTATTTTTCATGAAATATTCAATGATTTTATTTTTCATGAAATTTTACATCACTAGACCGTTGATTAATTAAATCGGTTTTGTGTAGCATTGAATTTCTTTAAGATTATATTTTTTTACTAGATGCAAATTGGTATACTGATGACAGTAACTCATAATTTGGTAGTGGATATACGTCCGGCGAGGAATAAACGTAGTGATTCGGGTCAGAGTCTTATAGATGTTTCTATAGGCCAATCACTAGGCCTTCAGAGATTAGGACCCGGGGATGGGGGGAGAGGTTAGCTAACTCCTAGGAGCATACACCCCCCTGCCTCAGGGGGGTCTTACCGTATTACCGTATTAGGGGTTAGCTAACCTTTCCTAAGCTAACCCCTAATACGGTAATACCCCTCCCGACGGGCGGTGGCATAGAGTAAATGTTTGGGGTCCGTCGTCCAATGCACACCGGACGTCGGTGTGCGTCCTTCACCGTCGATGTTGTCTCGAGAATAAGTCTATAGAGCGATAGAATTAATCTTATCGCATGAAATATTTTCCGACCATTTTTGCTCTTTTTTCGAATAACTCAATTTGAAGTTTTAAATTAGCATTACAGTCTTATGTAAATTTTAAAGTTTCTGAATTTTTTCCATGACTATGATGGCTCCCAGGTTAAAGTTTGACTTTTACATAAAACGACTCTTCGTATGCGATTACGCGAGAGTTTATTCCGGAATTAGCTAATTCCTATAATTAGGACACTTGTGTGAACGTCTATGATTGGCTTTAGACATAGAAGGTCGCCATTTTTATTGCCAAATTACCAGCAATTAAAACTGTGATCTATTGCTCTAATAAAAGATTCGAATTTCCATTCACTTTAGCACGTTCTACTATTGCATATGGTGTGTAAAACTACTAAACCATTACCACAGCATAAATAAGATAAATTGATCGACCATAATGCATAATACAGTAATGTGTAGGCCTTGGCCTCAGGATCACAACAGTGAAATCCATTTTCAAAAATCTGGCTCGGTTCCAGAGATACAGGGTGTGCAATATGATGATATCCACGATATTGGACACCCTGTATCTTGGGAACCGAGCCAGATTTTTGAAAATGAATTTCACTGTTGTGATCCTGAGGCCAAGGCCTACACATCGCTGTATTATGCATTATGGTCGATTTACGGTTGGCCTATATATATTCAAGGTTGCTGTTATTTGCATCCAAGCACACATCGAAATATTTACATTTAAGCTGATTAACGAGACATGCATAAGGCTGCTATATGGTAGCCTTTAGGCCAATTAAGCCCTTCATGAGCCTGACCATATGAGTGCATGGTAAATCGCTCATATTTCCATACGAAACACTTAATTTACATAAAATAAACGCATTAATGGGCAAGATATAATTTTAAAAAAATATCTTATGGCACACCTGCTTGGATTTCCTCCAATGCTATTGTGTTGTCAACCAAACGCAATAGGCCTATTACATGTAAATTGCGTTAGCAACCGTTGCGAAAGTTGTTTTCATAGATTTCCTGCGCGTTCTCATTGGACGATGTAGATCCACACACACAAGGCTAGCTAACCGACGTCGGCGGGGCCGTTTGTGTTTACTTTGGCAACGCTTCATATCATCATAATCGTTACGAGCTGTCATATTATATGCGTGTGTCTTGCAATAATGCAGCATGCTCGCCAAATGTCGAAGCATTGTTTTGTTGTGGTGTGACGCGGTGCATATTTTACGACATTATAGTGGCGGTTTGTTTCAACAAGTTCACTTACCGCAGGCCTACAGTAGACTAGATATACAGACGGATAGCGCCAATTGATCATATTTAATTTTTTATGAGTAAGCTGCAAACCATGTACAGCAACCATGCAAACAATCATGCAACCACGCATACACTGATTACGAGCAGCATTAGGAACTCGCTGTGCGATCTAGGCTTGCGTTCGTGTAACATCATGTTAAATTTAGACGATGGGTGAGTTTTATGTACATGCATCAGCAATTGATTTAATTGCGTCCCCATTAACATTAACCAGCTAATTCTGCTTAGTTTAATTTATCTAGTGCCATTTCATAGTCCTATAAATTTTATGTTTAAATTTAACTACCTGTGGCTTTTTATTTTTTTTTTTTTTCTACAGGATTGAAAGTGTGCCGCTTTTGGACATGCCTCACGATGGCAGTAAAACGCAAGCCGCGACCAAATCAAGCAAGAGGGTGAGCATCGGTCGGGTGCGAGGACATACCGAATCGGAAAGCTCGTCTACAGCGCCGGGGTATTACTACAGGTCTGATGGCGACAGTGACTCTGCTCTTACTCCAGCCGTCAGGTGATTTTTTTATTAATTATCCGCACTCATGATCGCCCTGAAAGTTGTTATTTTGTATGCGATTATTCATTGCACTGGTAATGTTGCCCGTAGCACCAGCCACAACGAGTAATATAAATCCGGTTATATTTTGTATGTGGTAGGCCTATGCTCGGGATTCGAGCCCGCAGCCAACTAAGTAGGAATGATTAGGATTTCATCAGTAAATTAAATACATCTAGTTAAAGTTATTGCTTGGATCATGTCTATTACATTATATAGGCCTACCGTTTGAGAAATCTACCGGGGTAACGCAGAGCAAAAAACCCCCCAAAAAAATAGTTTCAATTCCCTAAAAGCTAGTTTTTAGTCTTTTAGATGAAAAAGAAGCCGGGGTTTTAACTTTTTTAAACCCGGGTTTTATATTGGGTTTAAAAAAACCCAGGTGGTAGGTTTTTTAAAAGGCTCAACCCTGCTGTAATAACGCCAAGCGAGCGAAGGTCTTTACAACAGAGCCCAACACTGGGACCCATACCGATGGGCAATGAGTGGGCGTGGGTGCCCCTCTGGATCTTATGGGTGGGCCTGGGTGGGTAGAGGTTGGGCAAAAATTATAAGTTTGTTGACTGTGTTCCCCCCTCTTATATCTTTACCACCCACCAAGACAGAAGACAGCTGAGCGTGTCCTCTATAAATATTAGTAAATAAGTCCTAAATTAACGTTCCATTCTTTCACGTAGGCCTAATTAGTATGAGAACCTTTTTAGAGATTATTTTTTAGAAATAAACGAAGAATTCTTGATAAACGGCAATCATATCTTTTGTTTGTCTTGTTTGCATTGGGAGTTCACCATGTTGATCTAATAGTTGAGGGTTAGAGTAGGCCTATCTGATATATAATTACTCCGGCCCTCCTGTAAGTTAATTCCTGTCTTTGTCAATTGCTATTTTTAGGACCTAGGCCCTAGGCGTCTATGATCGGGTTCATTATGGCCTGTTAATCGACCATACGAGGCATATTTGCGCATGGATGCGAATATGGATGTTAACTTTAGAACATTTTCTGGCTTAAAATATTTCAGAGGACGCCTGTACGATCTCTTCGGTCAGATTGAAAAGGAATTTGAAAATCTCTACGCTGAAAATGTGTCTCGTAAGTGCATACAGGTGTATCAGAATAATAGTTGCCATAGTCTTATCTGCCCACCAGGGCCTTGTGGAAATGAGTTATTTATTGAATTATTGTTGTATGAAATTGTTTTCAGTTCAAGAGAAAATTGAAATTCTGAACGAACGTCTTGAGAGAGAAGCCTACTTAAGCAACTTAGATAATAGAGCAGCTGATTTCGCCGATGGCGATGTGTTCATACCGAACAAAAATCCCAACAAACAAAAGTGTACGTCAAAGTAGGCTACTTCGATAGCTTCCGATACACTATCCAAGCGTGAGCCTGAAAGATTAGACTTTAAAGGCTATTTTTGATTGGATACAAAAAAACACGTGAAGGTGGAATATCTTCGTCAATATAACTTAAAATCAATTGGACAGGCCTAACGATATTTCTTTACTAACGATATAAAATATCAAAGAACTGTACAGTGTAATAAATCTACCAAAATAAATTGATTTTACCAATGAGCACGAAATTATAATTGCATGAGTATATTAGTAAGTGGCATTGGGGCAAATTCTTATTTTTGTGTGGTATTTTTCCAGAATTTTATCCAAAATTTGAACCTGATATTTCATTGGCTTTCATATCCAAAAAGCACAACGAATAAAATGTCTTATTTAAAACTTATTAGTGCAATATCACTGATAAACTAATTTGTATATTTTCAAATAGGTCTAGTAATTTGACATATTTTCATATTTTTCACAATTACTCGTGAAATTGATTCATTGGACATTGGGATCATAAATTAAACCTAGGCCTACTTGGATAGTGATCGAATCCTTCTCAAATGGTAAATAGCCATGTACTGTATTCGAAATTAAATTTACACTCGCAGCTCTTCAAACTGGCAACCTCATAAAGACTACGCACAAACTGAAAGCGCAGACAAGCAGAATTGTGTCTAGCTTTAAAGCTGCAGTTTACACTAGTCACCTTACTAAAGAGTACGTTGGACATCGAGATGGTGTCTGGGAGGTTTCTGTCTCCAAGTTGGGGCAGCCATTCATTGGAACTGCGTCCGCAGGTAAATTAGATGTAATGCAACCGTTGATACCACGATCTTATTCCCCAATAATAATAAAAAAAACTACAAAGGTGGCCCAGTAGGTTATAAATTTTGAAAACTATTTTCTGTTAGGTACTGGTAGGCCTAAATAATATTTATACCTATTGTCAGCTTTGAAAAGATTATGCAACTCGACACACAACTTTAAACAAAAAACAAAAAAAAATGCAATTAATTTTTTTAGTGGCAACAAGGTAGGCCTACTATAGTGCATAATTTCTCATTAAATTGAACTCACCCTTAGATCACACCGCTCGTATCTGGAACGTTGAGACTGTAGCATGTCTCATCCAGTATGTCGGCCATCGCGGCTCTGTCAACTCCATCCGATTTCATCCGCAGCAAGATCTCGTTGTCTCCGCGTCCGGCGATGGTTCCGCTCACGTTTGGCGATATGCGATCAATTTGCCGATGGTCATCGAACCAAAGGTGATCGATCACATGATTTCCAGCTGGATACCTTTTCCGATCAAATATGACAGCGACATTTTAATTTTTTCATAAACAGCATTCCATCGATGACGATCTGCTGGAAAAAGAAGAAAAATCTGCCGAAGGTTTGTGCGTGTATAGGAATTTGCTATGCGACTTTTTTTAATACCGATAATGTGACATGGGAGAGTATCTGGGATATATGACAGTGAGTACAAAATAAAACGATCCGTCTAGAAAATGTCGTTCACGAAGAGAGGCCAGACTACTATTGTTTTATTTCTTGCACAAAACTTTAAGGAAGCGTTGTGCAACATGGTTTCTCAAAAAATCTTCCGGATAAAAGATTATCATTTGATGGGTTATTGAGATTATCTGCCCAAGATTGATGATCAATGAATCGAGCCGGTAGACTGTGAAGATGACAGACACATTCCCCTGCCTTGCATGTTGGATTGTTGGCTTCTTGCATTTTTCAACGTTTCATTTCTAGGCCTAACATTTCCAACGTGGGGTTAAGATTTATACGGAAAAAAAAGAATATCTGTTTGGTCATCCTAATCGAAGTCTATTTTGCAGAAAATAAATTCTGTCGTTCCACACAATTCAATTTCAATTTAGCGCACATTTCTTTTACAGAAGCGGAACAACAGTCATCGCACGAAGGAAATCTGTTGCGATCGCCATTAGTCGAGTTATCAGGTCACACCGGAGTTGTCATCGCGGCAGACTGGCTTACAGGTGGTGAACAAATCATCACGGCTTCCTGGGACAGGACAGCAAACCTTCACGACGCTGAGACCGGCGAACTTCTCCACTGTCTAGTTGGTTAGTTGCTTCGATTAATTAATTTTCGATTAATAAATGGAACCGTAATATACTAGTATCTACTCTACGTGTTTAAAGTTTTATAAATCCTAATTATAATGCAAATTCCAAAGGTCATGATCTAGAGCTAACCTACGTCAGTGCTCATCCGTCGCAAAGGCTTGTGGTCACATGCTCCAAAGACACCACCTTTCGTCTATGGGATTTCCGAGAGCCAATCCACTCGGTCAGCGTATTCCAAGGACACACTGAGTAGGTATTCGCCCGCCCTATAGCGTGGCTATAATACTGTCTAAGCCAGTCTGGCTTTGAAAGATTTATGCAGGGCACGTGCGAATTAAGATGTGCACGTGCGGCCGCATTTTTTAATTCTATAAATTCTATTTAATGAGGATAAAAAAATTGTATTTCTAAAGTTATACTGATTATAGTAGAAAGTTCATGGTTTTTTTTTGAGAAATAATATGATGCCATACCGTTATTGATTCCAAGAGGACGATGTTGTTTGGCCATAGTCTCCCTTGCATTATTTCGTTAGTATTTGGCGTGTTGCTAGTGCAGTGGACATTCTGTGGATGTTTGACACTTTGGTACCGCCAAAGCGAAGGCTTGCACATGCCGCTAGGGTTCGTTTTGCCTAGCTGGGAAAAACTAGTTTTGCCCACCCGGTAGTGTTGCACGCATGGGAGAAAACCCGGGAATTTTGGGAAGGGAAAATTTGCCCATGAAAATTGGGAGAAAAAAAACCAAGAAATAAGTACTTGGCAACAGGGCCACCACTTTTGGTATACACCGTATACATAATCTCTGATTACCATTGAATCTGATTGCCTCGTCGTTATAGTTGCTATGCATTCATTAGTAGGCCTATGCATTGCGAAACAAAGTTCGATTGACAGTAACATCAGCCATTCTATGACTTGTTCTTTTCTATCGAACATACACAATATTACATATCCGTATACATAATGACGACGCCTACGTTGAACATAGCACATTTCATTGGTAAAAAAGCTGTGGACTTTCTACTCTGTTACAATAATTTTTTTTTTATTATCTTCGGTAAATAGAATGTTATTGAATAATAAAACTGCTGTTGACCTCGCAGACACTTAATGAATGTCTTCATATTCTAAACATCCAGTGTTGGCGTTATTACTTTGGTCACAATCAAAATAAGAGACCAAACCTTTTGAACACCACACCTCACAAATTACATTTTGAAATTTTGAATACCGGTACTCGAAAAATTTTCTTGCAACGTAGAAACGTAGATGCAAAATGTTTGACTGGAAGCAAGATTGGTAATTTGAAAGCACAAACATTTGAATAGGCCTACTAGGTTATTAGTGTGTAATACTAATTATGTCCGAGCAAGAGTAGCACGTGCTGACAAGTGCAGAGCCCCAAATAGGCTATCCCCTAAATCCATATTAAAAAAAATGGAATGATTTTTAAACCTTTTAATGTGTGCGTACTCGCGTGACCTGGCGAGTTCTGCTGAGCACTGGGAATAGGCCCTACTTTTTAAAAGGCATATCAGACAGACCATTTAGTATCCTAGTGGTCCTTCCGCTCGCTCGGACAATGAGCCTGGGGGAGCTCCTGTAGCTCAGTTGGTTAGAGCTCGCTTCTACTCTTGACCACTGGGGGTTAGGGGTTGGACACCTTGGGTGTTTGTCTTGTCCCTTGGTTCTGCTAGGGCATATATTCCCTACAACAGGTCATGTGTATCGAATTACAGACCCCTATAGGGCTCTGTAATTCGACCCACATGATATGTTGACCCTGAACTCCTATGATTATCATTAAGATTACGCCTATATAACAATATTGTGGATAACGATTTGACTGAAACCATTTAATTTTATTTATTTAAAGTGCTGTTAATTCGGCAGTTTTTACAAGTGGAGACAAAGTTGTTTCGGGCAGCGATGATCGTTCCGTCAAGGTTTGGGATTTGAAAAACATGAGATCTCCATTAACGACAATTCGAGCTGATTCACCTATTAACCGGTAAGGATGGCTGTTTCGTCATATTATTCATACCGGTAGTCATCATGCCACAATTACTGTCAGGATCTAATGGCCCGATATTTTCAACAGATTGTCAGTGTCGAGTCAACAGATCATAGCAATACCTCACGATAACAGAAACGTGCGTTTGTACGATCTTCATGGTGTCCGTGTGGCCAGGCTGATCCGCAATAACCGCCAAGTAAATTTTTTCCCCCCTCATTCCTTCCTCATGGAATAATTAACTTGTGAATTTATTAATTTAACATTTCATAATCGACTTTAAAGGCCGAATAATGCGCCGTTTAAGAATCCGCGCCAATGTATTATGTTTGAGCGCTGCTCCGCGCCCCTCTACCATCAAAGTCACAAACGCTTGAGGGCCTGCATTTGCACGTGCGTTACGCCGAGGACGCTCATCAACGCGCGTTTGTGTACATGTACATGTATGTTCAGAAGACTACATTTGTCACTTACCAAAATGGATTTCCGCTATTTTTAATGCAGACGACCGGAAATGAGCTTAAAGATGAACTGGGTGAACTTTCTCGCGTTCTACGCTGTGCAACTAATTCCGCGCATGTTTATGGGAGAGGTACGGAGCAGCGCTCAAACACAAGCACAAGATCATAAACAGCCATTGACACTTACCGTACTGACGTTCTCAGGGCCATCGTCGCATGGTCTGTGCAGCTTCCTGGTTGGACGACGGCCACTCACATGGCGGACACGGCGTCAACCTGTTCACCAGTGGTTTTGATAGACAAGTTCTCGGGTGGACTGTGCTTCCATCTACAAAGGACAATAAGGATTAGTCGTCGTCGTCATTCTTTAACCTATTTAAATATTTATAACAAATTAAACGCTTGTTAGTGTGCATCAAGTCATATGATAACGTCATCTTAAGTTATAAGCTTATCATAATTGCACAATATTTTCACGACATTATTTCATAATCTTTTATTTCTTAAATAATTGTTAAATATTTTGCCCACAAGTTGTTTGAGTTATCGTTCTGCTTTGTATTTTCGTCAATGAGTTACTTCGTGTGTTTTTTAAATAGGCCTAATAAGTTATTTTTTAAATTTAAACTTAATTTTTTTAAGATGAAATTAAATTGGTTCTTAAAAATTAATGATATGAGTTTTTAACTGTTTTTGACTCAATTTTTTAAGTTAATTTGGGTTTTCTAATAAGGCCAATAATTTTTTTTATATATTCTAGGGGACAAAAAGAAAATGTAATTTACCGGTACCTTATATTTTGCCTGGATGATCATGTGAAAAGAACTTATCCTGAGAAGTTCGGGTATTCACTATTCACCAGCTATTGTTAACCAGTGACGGAGCATCAATTCATCACTCACAACAAATAATTTATTAGCTTTATAACTAAACACAAATAATAATAACTTTCATGTCGCATACAAGATTTGAACCCACGGCCGCATGCTAGGGACTTACCTATGGCGGATACGCGTTACGTGGTAGCATAGTTATACCAAAAGTGCTCCGGAATGTTGCAAAAAAGGCGCCAAATTTATAATTTTAAAGAAAATGGCAAATCATGCATTTATGGTCCTATTTCACTTGAACAGTGTGATAAATTTGATCATTATTAGGCCGCACGCAAAGTGGAGCAACATACAGGCAAACATACGCGCAACATGCAGCAAATTTATCACGTAACGTCATGATCGCACCATAACTCTCATGTTAAGTGTCACGTTGCGTGATAAATGTGTTGCATGTTGCGTGTATGTTGCTCTAATTTGTGCACGGCCTTAGATATATAAAATAATGAAACTAAATTTGAAACAAACGTCAAACAAATCTCGAATAGGCCCTTTTGAAACTACATTTTTAAAAAATAATTAGGCCTAAATTTGTTTTTAAAAATCAAATGAAATTAGTCTTGAAAATTAAATGAAATTAGTTTTTAAAAATTAAACTAATGAAACTACGAGTAGTTATTGACTGTGTAGTGTGTAGTTAGCTAAGAGGTCTACTTAATTGGTGGAACTGACTAAATGCTCATTGTCTTGTCAATTACTGTGCACGTCTCAACAATTAGTCGCTCAATATGCTGTAAATGTTTTATATTCAGTTTAATTCTCATTTATTAAGCTGTGTTCTGAAAACATACAAAAGACAATGTGTGAGCGTATACTTGTAGATAAGCTTCAATCTACTGCAAAGCAATGAACGAATGTCAAGATCAATAAAGAAAATTTGCAAGTAATATCGTGTTATAATAAAAGAAAATTCAAAATCATTGATATAGGTTATATATCAATGAAGTTAAACTAACCATTTATGGCTATCCCATTTCGCCTTAGTCCATTTCACATAGACCTAATGCGATATTATCGATATTAAATGCATTTTGACGTAGGCCTATCTATTAATTAGGCGAATAGGGATAAGGTTAAATGGGAACATACAGTAGTAGACCTAGACGATTACACGGGAGTTTAATTCCGGAATTAGCTAATTCCAATTCCACTTCTAATTCCAAAACCAACTCCAGTGTAACCGCGGTTGGCTATTAATTCTTATTCCATTTCCACGCGTGGCATTTTTGGAATAAGAAGGGATTTGTGCAAAACTCCCGTGTAACCACTTATTCTAGTTGTGAATTAGAATTAGCTAATTCAGGAATTAAACTCCCGTGTAATCGCCTACATTTTGGGGTATAATTCCCCGGAAGCGGCGTGTGGGCTCAGGGCTGCCAAGAAAAAGTCACGCGGACAATCGGACATACGTTACATCTATATGTATGCAGCTCTCAAGACAGCTACAGTGTATGGGATTTTTCGGAGAAAGTCCTCTCCAAGATATTACATAAAATTGGCAAATACATTTTGTCTGAAATATTTAAAATAGGGGCCTACCGGTATGTTTAATACTCATATTTGCCCCAAGCAAGCCAAAGACTAGCGGACTCAAAGGGTGTGTTAAAAATCTCAGGGGGTGGATAACAAGAGATAATTCATCATCCTTAGTCCCTACATGTAAACAAAGGAATGATGAATACCAAAAGTGATGGCAGTATTGGCAAATACCGATTTCTTGGGTTTTTTTCCAATTTTCCCATGACCAGTTTTCCCTTCCCAAAATTCCCAAAAGAATTTCGTGAAAATTCCCGATTTTTTTTCCATGCGGGCAACTCTTGACTAAAATCTGCAGCAGAGGTAGATTTAATCATTTCCTTTCATTTCGTTTGCTTTTTTATTTAGTATTATAATAATCCCTCATCCGCTTTGGCCTATTTTTTGCCTGTAAATTAAATATAACCTGAACATCGACTAAAACTATAAAAAATAAAAATAATAATGTAAAATGAACACACTAGGAAACAATCAACAGTGCACGAAAAATATTGAAGATGATTGTAGGCCTATTGTGTAAAAAATGTTGTGATCAGACTAACTAGGAAATAGTAGAAACTAATGGCGCCCATAGGCCTAATCGCCAAAGTAAGGCTGCAACAATAGCCTAGGCCTATTTCCTTTAATCTGGATTAAATTTCATCTGTTCAATTACTGGTGCAGTAAAACCATTATCGAAACATAACACACACAGAATCACACACCCAAACTATATATTGTAGCTTTTCACTGTTACCTGTCACTGCATGTTAACCCAAGCTCCGTATGACATATAAATTAAATAAATCAGTTGTACAAAGAACTCATAAAATTTTGTTGTCTGGAGTTCATAATTTTTAATGAAGTATTTTGAAATTTGGATTTGATTGTTATACCGGTGTGTTCAACAACACAACACTATATCTATTATCTAAAATACATCAAGATGCCTCACAGCGCTCATGTAAGTCACTCATTCATTAAAACCAGTAAACCCCATAAAGGCCTACCTAGAGGTCTAAATTACATACTGACGTTGTGTTGTCAAGTTGCTGTGGCTTAGCCAACAACCGAATCAACAACAAATTCGTCTGGTGAAAAATACTATTCAGGCCAACGTTGCACAAGGTAGCCAGTTAGTGCAAATTCAGGAAGACTGCCATCTGACTTATCATACCCAACGTGAAAGTAATGGGGATTCGATCTGCTCCATTGAAGGGGATTTTTCAGCAGACCAATTATCCAGCGCCCACTCAAGTAGCGTGGGCTTACTTGTGTGAAGTTGTCTTACTCTTATATGTAATTGACTAATTACAACAATGTAGGCCTGCATATAGAACAATTTTTAACGAAAAATCTACCACGATCTCAAACAATGGTAGCGCGATCAAAACGCAATTTCATCTATCTGTACATAGCGTATGACCTGACTATAATGCGTACTGAGCCGGACTTGGTAAGGTCATATCTGTCCCATTTCTGTCCCAAATTGCCACGCTCTCCCCTGCATGCCTGGTTCAATTTCTCAAGTAACAAAGCTGGTTGGACTCTCAAGGAATCGACCTCATTGATGTTTGTACTTGTTACTTACAGGTGAGAAGCGGGCCATGGAGGACGATGTTCCGAAATTACCGAAAAAACGTAAAATCCATGGACCAGTACAACCCAAGAACGCCATTTGTAAATTGAACGAGATGGTACCAGGTCTTACTTACGTGTTTCTGAGTCAAGGCGGTGCCGTCCATGATCCTGCGTTCGAAATGAAAGTCACGGTAAACGGAGAAGATTTTGTGGGTAGAGGACGATCGAAGCGACTGGCGAAGCATGCCGCCGCTGAGGCTGCTCTCTCGTCGTTCGTTCAGTTTGTCAACATGGAAGAAGCCCACAACATTCTTCATCCTCGACCAGCCGCCTACGCGAGCTACATTGATTTTACAAGCGATGATCCAACAGACCTCTCCTCTCTTTTCAACAAGGACGCTTCTGCGTCCAGGTGCAAGGAGAACTTTGCTGGTGGGGATGCACCGTTTATGCGTGGAGCTCGCAAACAGATGAGTGCTTTGAACCAAAAGAGTCCGACGATGATCCTCAACGAGTATCATCCAGCTCTGAAATACGAGCTAGTAGATCAGCGCGGAGAACCCCACGCAATGGTCTTCACTGTCAAAGTCGTTGTGGACGACATAACCTATGAAGGACAGGGTCCCAGTAAGAAGCTGGCAAAGGCTGCGGCCGCCAGGTCGGCACTCGTCTCTCGCTACAGTCTCACAATGGAGGATTCTTTTTCCAAGAATGCTGGTGCTGGTGATGGTGAGATGAAAGAAGCTGAGCGCGGCTTCGTCTTCGCTAAACTACCGCAGCTGTTGACCGATAACATTGGCAGGTGAGTTCAATCTGTAAATGAAAAAAAAATAATCAGCTTTTGTCCGGAACCTGTAAAGTTCAACTGGTTTATAAATAATAGATCGTAGGCCTATTGCATATATTGCATACCGCTATGTATTACATGTGCAATACAAATATTTTCTTAACGTTTATTGGCTAGGCCTCATGCAAAAATATAAAAATTAAAGCATACAGGATAAATTGAGAAAATTGCTGCTTTTTGATTGTACATGTCTATATGAATTCTCATTAAACGTTAACACATTCATGTACGACTGTAGATGAAATTCACATCTAGAGTAGGCTACAATGAACTACTTTGCACAATAGCACGAGAACGTGTGAGCAGCAGATCCCACTTATGCCTCACTCATCAAATGCTCATCCGACTTATTATATCCATCATCGTGCAAACATATTCACTGAAATCACTAAGGGTTATATAGAGAGATTTGTACGCGGCTTGAGACTATCTTTCCAATGTAATATCCTATGGAGTAAGACAGTCTCAAGTCACGTTCAAGTTTCCTATATAACCCTTGGGGATACCAACTTTAATCGCAACGATTAAATTCGTGACAAACTGAGCTTAGTAAGATTTAATTCAAGTCACGCCTTTGTTTCATATTCTCGAGTCTGAAGTAGGCTTGAACTTGGCTAACTATTTGGTCGCTTTATAGACCATGGGTAACAAAATCTGCGACTTGAGAATATAATTTAGTTTTGTTTGTTTAGGCCTAGTATATCAGTTAGGGACACCAACCATAGGTCTTTCAAGGTTTGCAACTGATTTCGCCCCTTCCCCCTCTCCCTTCATTTATTTACAATGTAAAACTACTGATTCTACAGGGTACATTAAGACACAAAAATATTAAACATACATTGTAGGTCATACATCGTAATGCATGTTTTAAAAAAAGTCTGATAAATTTCCATCAAAAATGGCAGCCAACGCACGCAAAAACACACACAGACACGCACACACGTCCGCGCAGCCGCAAATTTACCATTTTTATTTTTTGTTTTGTTTTTGGAAAGTCAAGTACGGTACGGTACCGGTACGTTGAATATACTTACGTTCACGTCGATCGTCTGATTCCTGTACATAATGTATATCTTATTAACGCGCGACAACACAAACGTTCGCGAGGTCGAAGGCGTAACTATAGTCGGTCGATACTGTTCCGTTTATTGGTGGCCACCTTGGAGGCGAGGAAACTTATGGGCGTGGATGTCGACGGTTCGACCGCCGTGAGCGACAAGGCCGAGGAGATGTCGGCCGACGCGGACAACACGCGACCAGATTTGGTGTTTGCCGACGCTGTCGGCTTGGCGACGATCGAACTGTCGTTGGCGAAAGACCGCCTTCCGTGACCGGGCATGTCCTTGATTTTTGGATTGGAGACGCAGATGTAGACGGGCCGGTAGAGGACCACCGTTTCGCCCGTCTCGAGCGTGCCATCGTACACCTGACCGAGCTGAAACTCGGGTCCGATGTAGGTGCCACCTTCGACGTGATCACAGGCCACCTCTGCGAGAGAGTCAATTAAAAGAGGAGAGATGGATCGCAAGTTGGAGGCGACGGAGGGGGAGGGACAGATGGTGAGAACACCGTGTTTGGATATTCCGTACATTTGTATATGTATATTTTCTTTTATACGGTAGTTTATTAAATGAATAACTTATTCTCGATCAGAACAATCGCGCATACATGCCCCAAAACGAGACCAAAGCAGTGCACCAAATCTCGTAAGTTAGATTCCACTATAAAAAATTGCATCTTTCCTTGTATAAAATGTCATGCGCATAAATAAACGATAAAAAAGCATTACCTAACTGGCATAAGAAGCATTATTTGTTCATTTGTGAATGTTGCATGGCACTATAAGCGTGAAATTATGACAAATATCTAACGTCACTTTCGTCTCTACTAGAAAAGCAAACCAACGTATAATCTAATGCACCATTTAATTGCCTAATAAGGGAACTGTACAAATGTACACCGCTTGTTGTGGATAATTAAAAATTATCGAGTATTAAAGGTCATTTTGTAAAACTAATTTAAGAAAAGTTTGAACGTTAATTTAAGTAAAGTTGAAAAAATAATTTCTGCTGGGCTGCAATATTGAAATTATATTTTTAGGCCCGGGTTATTTTTTATATACCGTAGGGAACTAAATATTAACTTATGAGAGGAGTCACGTGACATTTGACATCATCATATTGTCAAAAATGAT